>PVJI01000507.1:0-179722 GCA_004026765.1 Micronycteris hirsuta
TTTAATTTTAAAGAGAAAACAGTACCAAACAGCAAGCATTTTTTGTGTGTGTCTGGTTACTTTCATTCAACATATTTGTGAGGTTAATCCACATTATTTCATCTATCTACCTGTGGTTAGGTCCTTTTCTTTGCTGAAGTTTATACCACAGCAAATGTATCACACAGTTCATCCACTTTTTAAAAAATTTTTATTTACTGATTGGAGAGAGACACTGATTTGTTGTTCCACCCATTCATGCACTCAGTGGTTGATTCATGTATGTGCCCAGAGCGGGATCGCACTGCAACCTTGGCGTTTCTGGACAAAGCCCCAACCAACTGAGTACCCGACCAGGGCTTCTTGATACACCCTGAGTTATTTCCACTTTAGGATATCCCAAATCATGATGTTATAGACTTTATGTTTAATTGGTGCACATGTGCATGCCCTACTGGTTTGTTACCAACAGATTATACTTAGTTGATACTCTTTAAATGTGTTTCCGTTAACAGTGTATGCATACATTACTCTTTTTAGTTTTACTTTTAACCACTCGGTGTGTAGTATTTACCATACTGTGAGGTTGTTTTCAAAGATTTTATTTACTTATTTATTTTTAGAAAAAGGGGAAGGGAGGGAGAAAGAGAGGGAGAGAAACATTCACCGGTTGCCTCTCGCTCGCCCCCCTCCAGGGACCTGGCCCACAACCCAGGCACGTGCCCTGACTGGCAATAGACCAGACCTTTAGGTTTGCAGGACGACGCCCAATCCACTGGGCCACACCAGTCAGAGCCACACTGCGGTTTTAATTTGTATCTTCCTGGTTGCTAATGATATTAAGCACCTGTTCACATATTTGTTGTCCAATTACATATTATCTTTATTGAAGAGCCCATCTAAACCTCTTGCTCATTTTTCCCTTGCGTTTTCATTTTGGGTAGTAATCCGTAGGAGCTATTACATAACTCTTTGTTGTTACACGTGAGGCAATTAACCAAAGTTACTAAAGGTCAAATATTTCTGCAACTTATTTCAATCTCTTTACTCTCAAAGAATGTATAAACACACATGGAGAGAGACGCAGAAATACAGTAGATATGCAAAATATTAACAGATGATCAATGGACGACCAGGTAACACCTAAATAACTTATCAAACTTCAATAACGGATGCCCACAGCCCAGGCACTGCTGGCCAGTGCTCACCGGAACGCACTGCATCGCCGGGTCAGGAGAAGAGGACGTTGGGGCCATTTCCCAGAACAGTGTAAATGCTTTCCCCTCTGGAGAAAAGGCAGAAAGGATGATTTGGCAGCTTTTGAAGAGAGGCACACGGCGGATGGAGAAAAGTCCTGTATCCACCGAAGACTCTGAGCCACGGCCCGGACCCCCGCGGGCGGAGCGGGCACCGCTCTCAGAGGAACAGCGGCGGCCACGGAAATCCTCGCGCACGGGGTACTGGCGAGGACTAGGCTCGGTGACTCCCGGGCAGCGGGAGTGGCTGGGCCTAAGCGCCGAGTCCTGATGCCAACAGATGGGAAAACCTATCTCAGGTACCCAGAGGAACGCGGAGTGAGACATAGCCCTCCAACACTTCCGCTTCCGGTCAGCCCGCTACCAGGGTAAGGGGCGGGGCCTCAGGGGCTCCGGGATCGGAAGACCTAAGGCAGGGATAGAGACCTACAGTACTTAGGTGGCGTCGGCTTTTTCTGGATGTGAGAGGAAGTGATAGGACCTGAATCGAGAGTTGGCTCTCCATCTTGACCAGTCGTGGAGGGCAGTGTCTGGCTGGAAGACCGAGCGGAGCGTGGAGGACCGACAGACGCGCCGTCATTTGTTTACTCTGTGGTCTGTCCCCCAAGAGGGTGTGGTTCCGAGCGGAGTTAGAGCTAAAGCTGCCGGAAGCTCATTAAATACCCGTCTATAGGCCTTTCCCCTTGTTTCTTCAACACTATGCAAGGATGTGTGCGTATTTCCAAAGATAAATCTGTTAATCCATAAAATAGTCTAGCCCTTCAATTCACCCAGTTTCTTTAGACCTTTAGTTTTGAGATATACTTCTCATAGCATACAATTAACCCATTTATAGTGTACCATTAAGTGGCTTTTAGTATATTCACAGAGTTGTGCATCCATCACCACAATCAATTTTGGTACATTTTCATTATCACAAAAAGAAACTCAGTACCTTCTTAGCCATAATCCCCTATCTCACTTCCCAGCCCAAGGAAACTACTAATCTACCTTTTGTCTCTATGGATTTGTCTAGTCTTCACATTTCATATTAGTGGAACCTTAAAATATGTGATCTCTGGCTTCTTTCATTTACACAGGTTTTAATGGTTCGTTAGTGTTATAGCATGTATTTGTACTTCATCTCTTTTATATTTATATTTATTTTTGGTTTTAGAGAGGAAGGGAAGAAGGAGAGGGAGAGAAACATGGATCATGTTTCATGATCATGGATCATGGATCATGCCAGGATGGAGCCGGCAACCCAGGCATGTGCCCAACCAGGAATCAAACCAGCAACGTTTTGGTTTGCAGGACATACCCAACCAATTGAGCCATACTGCCCTGGCTACTTAATCTCTTTTTATAACTGAAATTACATTGTGTGGGTATATCAACATTTATCCATTCATCTGTTGATGGACATTGGGTTGTTTCGACTTTGGGGGTTGTTACAAATAGTATGGGATGTTTTTTAAGCAATGCAAATGAGAAAATAAAAAATAAATTCCAAGCTCAAAAACACCCCACAAAAACCTTGAAATACAGTATTACTACAAACCAAGATATAAAAAGTTATGTAAGACATTACACTACCAAAAAAAGCATCAAACCTAAATGGGTTGATTCTGGTTTCGGGGTTTGGGGTCAGAGGGGGGCAGTTTTTTGTTTGTTTGGTAACAGTTTTCTTAAGATACAATTCATATACCATACAGTGCACCCATCTAAAATGTACATTCAGTGTTTATTATATTCACAGAGTTGTGAAACCATCATAATTTTTAAAACAATTTCATTACCCCGAACTCCTCATTTTAGTCCTAAACTGCCACTAATCTATTTGTCTCTATGCATTTGTCTATTCTGACCATTTTATATAAGTTAAAGGAAAAATACTATATGGCCTTCTGTGACTGGTTTCTTTCATATAGCATAAATTTGTCAAGGTTCATCTATGTTGTAGTGTGAATTAGTATTTTATTACTTTGGTATAATATTCCTATCAGTTGATGGTCATTTGAGTTGTTTCCGCTTTTGACCATTGTGAGTAATGTTATGAAATATTCATGTTTTGGCTATGTTTAAAACAAGTGTGTAAAATTTTGAGCTTAGCAGTGGTGAAGTACTATGACTAATTCTGCTGTGAACAATGGTATGAAACAATGTCTATTTCAAGTGGTCACCCCCTCGCCTGTCGTGCAATGAGTTTTATTGGTGGGGAACCTGGTGCTAAGCATTACATAGACAACCTGCTTCTTGATCGGTTTCATAGGTAGCAGAGCTGCTCCCTTGCTGGGATCTATTGAAAGTCAGCCCTCAACACAAAGGGAAAAAACATCTGCTCAAGTCCCTGCTTTGGGTTCTTTGATATACACCCGGAAGTGCAATGGCTGGATTTCATGCTACTTCTCTGCTGAATTATTTGAGAAGCAATTTTCCTCAGTAGTCACACCTTTTCACATTCCCACCAGCAATATGAGAGTTCCAATTTCTTCACATCCTCACCAGCATGCGTTATTTTCCATCTCTTGGATAGTAGTCATCCTAATAGATGTGAAGTGGCATCTCATTGTGGTTTTTATTTGCATTTCCCTAATGATTGGTGATGAACATCTTTTCATGTACTTATCAGCCATCCATATATCTTGTTTTTAAAATGTCTACTGTATTTAAGTCCATTTTTGAATTGGGTTATTGTTTTTTTGTTGTTGAGTTCTGGGAGTTCTTTAGAAATTCTGGATATGAATACCTTATCAGATACATGATTGATTAATACCTTATCAGATATATGATATTAATATCTTATAAGATATATTTCTCCCATTTTTGTGTGTTGTATTTTCACTCCCTTGTTACTGTCCTGTAGTGCACAAAAGTTTGTAATTTTTATAACATTTATCATGTTTTGTTGCCTGTGATTTTAGTGTCGTAGACAATACTGTTAAATCCGATATTGTAAAGTTTTTCCCCTATGTTTTCTTCTAAGAGTCTTATAGTTTTAGCTCTTACATTTAGATTTTTGATCCATTTTGAGTTTATTTTTGTATATGGTATGGAGGGGTCCAATTTCATTCTTTTGAATGGGAAAATCCAGTTGTTTCAGCACCATCTTTTGAAGAGCTTATTCTTCCCCCATTGAATGGACTTGGTACCCTTGTCAAAAATCCATTCACCACAGGTGTTGGGTGTATTCTGACCTCTCAAGTCCTTTGCATTAGTCTCTATGTGTATTTTCAGCCAGTATGTTTTAATAACCATACTTTTAATTCCCAAAAATTGATGCTTCAGGAGCTACAAAATGGCCTAGCTATTAGTTCTCAAGTAAACCATGGCTTACCCAAAAACATATGGAGATTTTAGATAGCCCCAAACCATAATCTCTGACAGTCCTAAATATGCTTAGTCTGCCTTGCCCATGCCTGTGGAAACCAGAGAATGGTGCTTGCCCACAGTTTTGCTCTCTTCCTCTGTCTTTTGACCAACTCCAGTGCTTCCCCTAAGAGGTGCTGCATGGAGTGTTGTGTTTTCCCCAGGGAACTGTGAATATAACAAAAGTGTGAAACTCTCTCATTTCTCTCTTGACCTGTATCTTGCTTCACCATACCTCACCCAAAGTAATGTAATTAAAATAACTGGAACAGTGAGCAGGATTGTTTGGGACCAAATGAGAAAGAAATGCTCTTGGACTGCTCTTGGTTTACTAACAGGATTCACTAGATGGCAGAGGAGGCTTGGAAGACACCATTGCCCACTGGAGCAATTGCACATTGACCTCTGCTGCTACGTGCTGTTTGTTTGACTTTGGTAGCAGGATAATGCTGGCCTCATACTATGAATTTGGAAGTGTTCTTTTCTCTTCAATATTTGAGGGTTTGAGAATGTTTGGTGTTAATTCTTTGTGAAATGTTTGGTAGAATTCACTTGCGAAGCCATCTAGTCCTGAGCTTTTCTTTGTTGGAAGGTTTTAGATTACTAATTTAATCTGCTTATTATTAATCTGTTCAGAATATCAATTTCTTCATAATTTAGTCTTGGTAGGTTGTATGTTTCTAAGAATTTAAACTTTTCTTCTCGGTTGTCCAATTTATTGGCATATAATTGTTTAAATTAATCTCTTCCCATGCATTGTATTTCTGTGATGTCATTAGTAATGTCTCCTCTTTCATTTAGAATTTTATTTATTTGGATCCTGTCTCTTTTTCTTGGTAAGTCTAGCTAAAATTTGTCAATTTTGTTTATATTTCCAAAAATAACCCAACTCTTAGTGTCACTGATCTTTTCTATTGTTTTCCTATTCTCTATTTCATTTATTGCTGCTCTGCTTTTTATCTCCTTCCTTCTAACTTTGGGTTTAGTTTCTTTTTTTTCTCTAGCACCTTGAGATGCAAACTTAGGTTGTTATGAAAGAGCTTCCTTTTTTCTTTTCTTTTTTTTAATTTTATTCATTTTCAAAGAGAGGGGAAGGGAAGGAGAGAGAAAGAAACATCAATATGTGGTTGCCTCTCACGTGGCCCTCACTGGGGACCTGGCCTGCAACCCAGGCATGTGCCCTGACTGGGAATCAAACCGGCAACCCTTTGGTTCGCAGCCTGAGCTCAATCCACTGAGCTACACCAGCCAGGGCCCTTTTTTCTTAATGTAGGCATTTATTACTATAAACGCTCCTCTTATAACTGCTTTTGCTGCATCTCATAAGTTTTGATATGTTGTATTTCCATTTTTGTTTGTTCCAAGACATTTTTTTACATGCAAAGTAATGCTAGCGTTTGTTATTACCAATTTTTATACTTACTGCAATATATATTGTTATTTTTGAAGTATATTTGTCAATTCAAACAAGAAAATACTAAAATGTGAATATCTGGCTCCATAACGCCACTCTTAGGTATGTATATTATGAAAAAATACAATAGAGGTAGGTTTCATTACAAGGATATTCACTATAGTATTGTAACAATAACAAGAAAGGCTGAAAACAAGTTTCTAACAACAGGGCATTGGTTAAAATATAACTTACTAATGTGAGTAAGTACAGTGTGACTACTAAAATATCATAAAAAATATTTAAATATATGAACATCTGACTGAGTTTTAAAACCACATTACAAAACATTATAATATGATCCTATTTTATTACAAAGTATGTGCACTGGAAAATGATTAATAGTTGTTTTATGTAGTTGATGGAATTTTGAGTTATTTCTCCCTTTTGGTATGTCTTTGTTTTCTACAATTGTTAGGGGAGAAACTCCAGAAACTCATTTCTTCTCGCTGATGCAGTAAAATATTACAGATCAGTGAGCTTACTAGTGTGCATGCAAAGTTGATTAGTGCTAAGTTCTAATGGGAAAGCGAAAGCAAGGGTGGTTAAAGGCCAGATGACCAGCACCCAGGTGGCCAAAGGCCAGGTAGCCAGAAGCTGGGTGCCCGAAAAAGAGAGCAAGTCCTTTGTTCTGAGGACTTATAAAGTTGATGGGATGGGGGTGAGGGAGTTACATATTGACAGGTAAATGTGGTGCCAGCTCGCCCACCTCCCGCTCTCACCCAGGGGAGATGTGACTACCCAAACGTAGGTATGTTATGGTGGTCTCTTAACCCAAATCCTTATCTTGCTCCAGACTCTATTTGTTCATTTTGCATATGTGACAGGGGGCAGGCAGTTAAACAAAGTTGTTTCATGGGCTTTTTCTCTGGGTACTGCAGTCCCACCTTTATCCCCTCCAGGCCTTGGGATGAATGCACAGTCTCAAGGTTTTCCTTTTTCCAGCTAGTGGAGATGATACACACGGATATTCAAGGGCTCCCCCTACACTACCATAGTTCACTTGTGTTGTTCAGAATGCTGGCAGCCTTATCGGACCAGGCTCAGGATTACCAATTTTGTTTCTTCTGTTATTTTTAACATATCCAACTGATTATATTAGGTAATAGAATTTTTTGTTTTTATATACTTCCTTACATATGGATTTTAATTTATTTAAGATTGTTTTAGTTGATTCTTAGACATACAGTCTTACCTTGATCTCTACCAATTCTTCTGAAATAGGATTCTTTTGTTTCTGCAAACTATCTTAAGGTTCTACTCTGAACTTTCTAAATGGTATTAAACTTTAATAGTGATGTTAAAACTGAGTATTTTTTAAAATTTATTATTGTTACCCACCTGTTAAAAATAACAAACCACTATATATAAATATAAATAACATATTTTATTTAAAAAATAAGAATATTTTCAAAACAAAAAATTTAGAGTGGCATTATTTTACATATTTGCATATTATTTTTAATATTTGCTTAATAAGTAACAGCTGGATTCTTATATCTGCTTCTATAATCAATATATTGTGATTTTTTCCCAGTGTGCAGTGGGATTTTATATTTTAAATTAAATTTCTTGGCATAACATTGATTAATATTATTATATAAGTTTCAAGTATATAATTCTATAATACATCATTTGTATATTTCCTTGTGTACTCACTACCCAAACTCTGGTGTCCTTCCATCACCATATATTTGACCCCCTTTACCCTCTTCATCCTCCCCCTACTCCCCCCTTCCCTTCTGATAACCACCATATTGTTGTCTGTGTCTATGAGTTTGTTTTTTTGAATGTTCATTTGTTGATTTCTGTTTTATATCCTACATATGAGTGAAATCATATGGTTCTTGTCCTTTTCTATCTGACTTATTTCATTTAGCATCTATCCATGTTGTCAAAAATGGTAATATTTCATCCTTTTATGACTGAGTGGTACCACATATTCTATAAAGTACTCATACAACTCAACAACAACAAAAAACAAACAATCCAATTTAAAAATGGGCTGAGGACCTGAACAGACACTTCTCCCAAGAAGACATACAAATGGCCAAGAGATATATGAAAAGATGTTAAACTTCACCAGCTATAAGGGAAACACAAATCAAAACCATAATGAGCCCGGCTGGTGTGGCTCAGTGGATTGAGCGTGGGCTGGGAACCATAAGGGTCCCGGTTCGATTCCCAGTCGGGGCACATGCCTGGGTTGCAGGCCAGGTCCCCAGTGAGGTCCCCAGTGAGGGCCATGTGAGAGGCAACCATACATTGCTCTTTCTCCCTCCCTTCTCCTCTCTCTAAAAAGAAATAAATAAAATCTTAAAAAAAAAAACATAATGAGATACCACTTCACAACTCTTAGAATGGCTATTGCCAGTAAGGCAAGAAATAACAAGTTTGGAGAGGATGTGGAGAAAAAGAAACCTTGTACATTGCTGCTGGGAATGTAAACTGGTGCAGCCACTATGGAAAACAGTATGGCAGTTCCTCAAACAATTAAGAATAGAGCTGCCATATGGCCCAGCGATCCTTCTTCTGGGTATCTACCAGAAAAAAAATTGAAAATATTTATTTGTAAAGACAGATGTATCCCTATGTTCACTTCAGCATTATTCACAATAGCCAAGAGATGTGATGTGTTGTTTTGATTGAAGTATGTGAATAAATTCAGCTTCACACGGTTACACAGATGGAAAAGGGCTGTATTTTTACAGCCTCTTCAGATAATTTCGGACACTCTCTTTGATACTGCAGCAAAATTAACAAGTGATCATTTCTTAAAGATTAGTTTTGATGTGGAATCCGAAACCATATCAGTAAACTTGTCATACTGTGTCACAAATAAAAATCAATTTCAGGTTGATTGAGAATTTAAATGTGAAACCAAACTCCAAAAAATGAACAAGACAATGAAGCCAAGTATATTTATAATCTGAGGCTTGGGAAGAATTTCTTCAACAAGACACAAAAACTCACTAATAAACTTGGCTAAACTAAAATTAAGAATCTCTGTCCATAAAGACACTATAGAAAGAGGGGGACGTTTACAATAAAAAAAATGAAACTGTACCAAAGATATCACACTCCTAAATATCATGGGGAAATGAAAGCAATACAAAGAAAAAGCAAAAATACATATAGGTACTTCCCGAGGGGAAACTCAAAATGGCCAATAAATATTAAAAAGGTGCCCATTCATATTAGCAATTAAAAAATACAAATTAAAACAATAAAATAACATTAACTACTCTAAAAAATACAAAAATATAAAATACAAAACAAATCTGAACATACAGATTTTACACCCAGAGTTCATTTTCAGAGTAACTCATACATATGTGCAATGGGAGATGTGTAACAATGTGTACGGCAGCATTATTTATAATGAGAAAAAGCTGCAAACAACCCAAAGAGGTCCATTCACTAGAGACTGGATAAGTAAATTGTGATATTTATGCAAAAGATCCCTATGCAGCAATTAAATAAACTACAGAAACATGCGACACATAAATATATGAACAAAAGAATGTCATGTAGGAATATATTAGCATGTTATTGTTACTGTCAGTATCTAGCTAGAAAAGGAGAGCAAAGGAAACTAGACATTGAGTTTAATAAACTGGGAAGCATAAACCTACTTGCTAGCCAGGAAGCTACAGCTTCACACCCCAGAGAATTACAGCATTTCTCCAAAGGATTAACACTCTTCCCTTCTCCCCCTCTGGTACCAGATTGCCAAGTGAAAGCACGGGAAAGCCAGCACATGTGCAATAGAAATCAAAAGGGTGCAGGGGGAGGTGCTAACCAAAGAGGCCTGTCAGTCTAGCCTGGGGAAAGGGGAGATTGGTTGGAAGGTAACCTGAGGAAGCTTGGGAAGTTCATTGGTTATTTTGAAAAGGCACCTAGTCCATCCCACACCCAAGCTAATATAGTCCCAGAAGAACAAAGAAGCTCTCTCTCTCCTGCCCAGTAAACTGCCCTCGTCCTATGTATTTGCACATCCTCTCTTCATGGCCACGTTGCCTTAGCAACTACGTAGCCCATGGCATGCAATTCCACATGCATGCTTTAGGAGGGAGCCTGAAATGGGCTACAACTAGAAACACATGCTAAGCTAGTTGGATGCTGGACTGAACCATACTTTAATATGGAGCATAAACTCTGGGCAGTGACCTTCATCCCATCCCTGCTAAAGACAAGATTGGACTTTTTTCATGTTGAGACAGACAGAGACGGGATGTTGGGGAGTCAAGAGAGAACCCCCTTAATTTTACATCATCAATAAACCATACCACAGAGCCACATCCTCCTATGTGGGTATCAGGAAATTCTTTTCCTTTAGACACCACAAGAACCTCACTTCCACCCATAACACTATTACATAGTTTTTTTTCTTCTTGATTTTTAGTACCCTTTTTTGAAATAACTTAAGATCACAAAAAAATGCAAAAAATAATACAAACTCCCCATGTACTCTTCACCAGCTTCCCCCAATGACAGTATCTTACATAAGCACATGGTACATTCTCAATACCAGGCACTGACATTGCTGTAACGCTGTTAACTCAGGTACAGGCCTTATAGGATTTTCACCAGTGGTTACTTGGACTCTTTGGCAGGGCGGGGGGCAGGAGGTGAAATTATATAGTTATGAGGTTTAATATATGAGCAACAAAGTTCTATAGCATTTTATCACATGTGTACATTCAAGTAACCATTCCCACAATTGGGATACAGAACTGTTCCCATCACAACAAAGATACTCCCTTGTATTAGCCTTCCCCCAAGCCTTGATAGTATGTTGTTATGCAAGGATAACCATATTGATACATTTAAATATCACAACATTTGTTTCCTGAGAATAATCATAAAGGTACACACATGGGATTCTGAGGTGGAGCCATCTTCAATCTCTTGGCTTAGTTGATGGGTGTAAGTTTATTGTTTTTAAATGTATGTACACATTTTCATCTATCTTTTCTTTGTTTCCAATTTTTAAAGAAAAATGCAGAATGGAAATCATAGCTATAACCACTCTCCTAGCTCTGAGGACCCTTATACCCCACCCAAAAAGGGAAGTTGCAAAACAGTCAATGGAGGGGGATGTTTGAAGAACTACAAGCCAAACGTAAGTCGACTTAAGAGGAGCTGGATACCCTGATGGAGAAGCAGTGGCAGCATCAGGACACAAAATGGAAGGGAGAAATAAATAAAATTTAAGAAGACTGAAGCTAAGGAGAGAGCTGCAGGAAGAGAATAAGGAGGTGCAGAAGGAGCTTAAGAGCCTACAGAAGAAAAATGAGAGGATGCACCAGGAGAATAAGAGGCTTCAGTCTCAGAATCACATGGCAGCTGCCCAGTCCCAGCATCAGATCAGTTCTCTCTCTCTCCACCCCGCTTCAGCAACAAGCTAGGCTCATTGCCTCTCATAGGAGGTGGCACATTGTGAAATTGTACCCTCTCCAAAAGCTCCCTGAAAGAAAAGAGTTTTGAAGCATGTCAAAGTTACTCATGGTTAAAATCTTAGGACAAAGCAGGAAAACAAAAATAATACTAAAACAACAAAAGTACTAAAATTGTGGAGTGAAATTCACTAGGTGGAGTGCTATTGTTCTTCAAGAAATAGCACCAGTTGAGAATTGTCAAGTACTCTGAAGCATAAGGGACAATAAATATGATGAGAAGGGCTCTTGGGTTTGGTGGATTGTTAAACGGTGATGAGATTGGTTGAAGACAGGGCACTTTTGTAAGTGTAACTTTGCTTAATAGTAAATAAAAATACTTAAAGAAATCATAACCACTAAGATAGTAGACATTGATATATTAGGAATCATAATAAAAAACTAGAATGATTTACAAAAGACATTTTCAGATTACAATTTTTTTTTTATTCAGCTACATCTTATTTACAAGATACACATCTAAAACTTAAGTGCACATCCCTGGCCAGGTGGCTCAGGTGAAGTGTCACCCTGTATACCAAAAGGTTTGTCAGTTCATCTCAGTCAGGGTATGTGCGGGAGGCAACTGATTGATGTTCCTCCCTCACACTAATGTTTCTCTCTCCCTTCCTCTCTCTCTAAAAAAAATCAATAAACAAATCCTCAGGTGAGGATTTTAAAAAAATAAAACTTAGACTTCTGGCCAAGATGGAGGTGTAGGTAGACACACTGTGCCTCCTCGCACAACCAAAAGAGGAAAAACAACAATTTTAAAAAACAAAAAAAGCCAGATCTGAGAGAAAACTGAACTGAGTGGAAGTCCGACAACCAAGGAGTTAAAGAAGACACATTCAACCAGACCAGTAAGCGGAGCAGAGCTGGGAGGAGAGCACTCGGCAAGATGTGGTTTGTGGAGCAGTACCGGCAACGCTCCAGCCGCCGGGAGAGGCTCGTGGCGGGAGCGCCTGGCCAAAACGTGGCAGGTGCACTCAGTGAGACTGATGGACTGGGCCGTCCTTCATTCTCATGCAGATAAACCAGGAGGAAAAGCCGGGGAGCGGAACAGACCACGCGGCCCACCAACACAGGGAAATAAAGCCTCAAACCACCGATTGAAAACACCTGTGGGGGTTGAAGCGGCAGTGGGAGGAACTCTCAGCCTCACAGGAGAGTTCGTTGGGGAGACCCACAGGGACTTAGAACTGTGCAGGCCCGTCCACTCACCCCAGAGCCAGCAAAGAAGGGCCCAATTTGCCTGTGGGTAGCTGGGGAAGGGCGGAGAACAGCGCAAGCACCATTGTTCTCTCAGGCCCCGCCCCCATAGGCAGTGTCACAACACAACAACGGGGGTTACCCCACCCTGGTGAACACCTAAGGCTCCGCCCCTTAAAGTAACAGGCCAGCTGAGAAAAAAAATGGCCCAAATGAAAGAACACATCAAAGCTCCAGAAAAAATACAACTAAGTGACAAAGAGATAGCCACCCTATCAGATGCACAGTTCAAAGCACTGGTAATCAGGATGCTCACAGGATTTGAGGAAAGATTGTCACAATTACTTAAACAAATGAAGGATAATATAAAGGAAATGAGGGGAAATCTGCAGGGAACCAATAGGGATGAGAAGGAAACTGGAACTCAAAGCAACAGAGTGGACCAGCAGAAAGAAAAAAAACATCCAACCAGAAAAGAATGAAGAAACAAGAATTCAAAAAACTGAGGAGAGGCTTAGGAACCTCCAGGACATCTTTAAACATCCCAACATCCGAGTCATAGGGGTGCCAGAAGGAGTAGAGGAAGACCAAGGGATTGAAAACTTATTTGAACAAATAATGAAGGAGAACTTCCCCAAGCTAGTGAAGGAAATAGATTTTTAGGAAGTCCAGGAAGCTCAGAGAGTCCCAAAGAAGTTGGACCCAAAGAGGAACACACCAAGACACATCATAATTACATTACCCAAGATTAAAAATAAGGAGAGTATCTTAGAAGCAGCAAGAGAAAAGGGGACAGTTACCTACAAAGGAGATCCCATAAGACTATCAGCTGATTTCTCAAAAGAAATCCTGAAAGCAAGAAGGGGCTGGAAAGAAGTATTTGAAGTCATGAAAGGCAAGGACCTACATTCAAGATTACTCTATCCAGCAAAGCTATCATTTAGAATGGAAGGGCAAACAAAGTGCTTCCCAGGTAAAGTTAAAGGAGTTCATCATCACCAAGCCCTTATTATATGAAATGTTAAAGGGACTTATCTAAGAAAAAGAAGATCAAAAATATGAACAGTAATATTACAACAAACTCACAACTATTAAACAACTGAAAAATGACAACGAACTCATAACTATCAACAACAGAAAAAAAACTAAGCAAACAACTAGAATAAGAACTGAATCACAGAAATGGAGATCACATGGAGGGTTATCAGCAGGGAGTGGGAAGGGAGAGAAAGGGAGAAAATGTACAGGGAATAAGAAGCATAAATTGTATGTACAAAATAGACAAGAGGATGTTAAGAACAGCATGGGAAATGGCGAAGCCAAAGAACTTACATATACGACCTATGGACATGAACTAATGTGGGGAAATGCTGGTGGGATTTCCGGCAGGTGCAGGGTGGAGGGGAATAAAGGGGAGGAAAAAATGGGACAACTGTAATAGCATAATCAGTAAAATATATTAAAAGAAAAAGATGTAGATAAAGCATGTTGTTTATTTGTTTGTTTAAAAATAAACATTAACAAGTTGAGCAAAATCATCATAGATTCTGACAATGAGAAGAATGAGGAGAATGGATATAAAGGCAGCCGGCAGTGTCGGCTATATTGAGCCAGGGAAAAAGTCCCAGCGAATGCCAGAGAAGTCATATCCTATAGATCAGCAGTTCTAACCACACAGCCACTAGATTGGAAATGAAAAACAAAGTAGAAAAGAACCCCTAGCACAGCACCTGGAAAACACATTCCTGAATAACCTATAAATTCAAGAAGTCATCAAAAAGTTAGAGTTCTCATTTAGAACTGAGTCATAATAAATATATTGCCTATCGCAACTTGTTCAATAACTTAGAGAACATTTAAAGGGATATGTGTGGCCCTGAGTGTTTAGATTGTGAAAGCAAAAACAGGAAGTAATGAGCTAGGGGTCCACCTTAAGGATGCAGCACAGAGGCAAATCCATATTCACAACACAGACATGGCCTCTTACAGAATGAGTCCTCTTGTGAATGGTGAGTGAAGAGTCACACCTGGAGGCCTTCTACATTCATTGTACTAACAGGAGGTTCCCCCAGTGTGTCCTCACCTGTGCCCTATAAGGATGAGTGCTTGCGATGGCTTTCACATCTTTTTCTATGAAAAATATTATTTTCTGTGCAGATATACAGTTCCTGACCTGATTCTTTTAAGTTGAATTAAGTGACTTATGCTAGAAGTGTCCATCTAAGTGACTATTTTCCCAGAGCTTCTTACATAACATTTTTTAAAAATAATTTTGAAAAATTAAATTACAGCCCTGGCCACATGGCTCAGTTGGTTTTGGAGCATCATTCTGTGAACCAAAAGGTTGGCGGTTCGATTTATGGTCAGGGCACAAACCTAGGTTGCAGGTTTGATCCCACATTGGGGCATTTATGGGAAGCAACCATTCAATGTTTCTCTCTCAAATAGATGTTTCTCTCTCTCTTTCCCTTTCTCTCTAAAATCAGTCAGCAGCGGCAGTAGGGGCCACAGGAAGCATCAGTCACGATTCTTCCTCCCTCCCAACCACAAATAACAGATGGAGGGCCAGTGTAGACCCCAGCTAGCTTGGAAGCACCAGATCATCAAGAGAACCGAGCCTGCGAGGATCTGCTAAGAAACTTGACAGCAGGAACTCTGGTGGATGAGTCACATTGTTCCTTATGGAAAAGATAAAAACTTTCTTTCTTGGTTGTCATCTGGGCTACTGGCTGTTTCCTGTATATTTTTGGTAAAATGTCACATAAAGATATTATGTGCTGTTATTATCAAAAGAAATCTATACAATGAAAACAAATATGCTCCACAGAGTCAGCCCATTATGTGCCTCTAATAATGTTACAAATCCAAATTTCTGCGTGTAGTGCTTTGCTAACATAGCTTTGAATCTCACCCTTCATATTCAATACAATAGAAAATGCCAAAAAAGACCCTCAAATGTGACATGATTTTTCTTCATTCATTATGAGTGAACCTGTCTGAATTCAGCATCATCTTTCCTTCAAAAAGTGGGATTCATTATTTTAACTTATTTTTTAAAACCAATAACTCTTATCTTATAGAACAACAAAATAATAATTAAAAAAATCAATCAACAAAAAATTTTAAAAAAATAAATTATATTTCCAATCCTCAAAAACGGATGTTTGTGGGAGGGGAGAAAATTGAATAGGTTGTGTGCTAGTAACATTCTTTTATTAATGTTAAATTTCATATTTTGATTATAGAGAAAAAGTGTCTGCTGGGACACAATTCTTCATGGGCAGTTCACATGTCCACATGTCTTACTGTGTTCTGGACTGTGTCTTCAAGGATGTTCATGTAGCAAACATCCTCGCAGCAGAGGGCAGGTTTGTTTGCAGCACCCTAGAAAGGCCTGGGGTTCCGCAGCTGTGACAGAAACCCGCTGCATGTGGAGCAGCCACCAGAACCGCTGCACATCACCCCTGTGGGACTGGAGAGGCAAGGGAAACTGAAAAGAACTGGGAGGTAATGTTTCCTGCTGTGCTGTAATAAAGTCCTTGGTCGCGGAACCAGATGTCTGCTGTCTTTGGTCACATCCATGAAATGTTAGCTTATAAGTAGGGGAAATCTCAGATCTTCCAGTTCCTGACAATGGCTTTGTTCTCAGGATAAATGCTAAAGAAGGATGCTGAATACTATAGGAAATGAGAGAAACGCTAAAGGTGTCACATATCTGTAATGACCATTATAAAAGAAAGTTATACACAAGCAAAGAAAGATATAAAACTGTCAAAAATATTGACAACTGGTGAATCCAGACAGTCATGAGATTTGGGGAAATTCCCCCAACTAATTTTTATACTACTAGCATATTCTTTTTTTAAAGATTTTATTTATTTTTAGAGAGAGGGGAAGAGAGGAAGAAAGAGAGGGAGAAAAACATCGATGCATTGATCAGCTGCCTCTCACACGCCCCTACTTGGCCACAACCAAGGCATGTGTTCCAGAATCCAACTGGTGAATTTTCCATTTGCGGAACAACGCCCAACCCAGTGAGCCACAGCAAGACTAGCGTATTCTCAAAACAACAAAAAAAGGACAGCATGAGAAGGGGGAAATTGCAGGCCAATCTCACTCAAAGATGCAAAAATCCTACCATATTAGCAAACTAGGGGCGATGATGTGTAATAAATATGTGATGGTCAAGTTATCCAGGAATGCAAGTCTAATTTCACAGTGTAAAGTCCATGAAAGTAACTTATCACACAAATATGTTAAACAATAAAAGTTATATGTATTCATTCATTCATTCGACAAATACATATCGAATGCCTGCAATGTTTTCTACCATTGTTACTGGGGTTTTGAAATACACCAGTGAACAAAAATTATCATTTCAGGAGATGCAAAACAAACACTTGATAAAACTCAACATCTGTTCATGAGAAAGAACACTAATACCCTAGGCAAAGAAGAGAAACTTCTTATCCTGATAAAGTTGTCTACAAAAATGTTACAGCAGACACCAAACTGAAAAGTGAAATATGGAAAGAACACCCTTTAAGTCAGGAAGAAGAGTGCCTAATACCATTTCAGGTTGATAGGGTTCAAGCCACAGCCAGGGACAGTTAAGCAACAAAAGCATGAGAAAGGTACAAGGATTCAAAACAGATCAAATAAAATCTGTACTTGTAGATATGATTGTCTGTAGAAAACACCCAAAGGTCTGTGTATCAGTTACTAAAATAAGAGTGCAGCAAGTTTGCTACAAGCTGAACTCCTCAAACAAAGAGAATTATCTATGAGAACAAGCAATATATATACACTTCTAGTCCTTCTCCAGAAACGTATAGCCTAATTTAGTTTGAAGTAGCCAGAGCCTATGAAAGAAAACCATTCAATGTTTCACAAAAAGTCCAAAAGGACTTTTACAGCACACAAGGAAAAGAACCAAATTAGAAAGTGCAGGATTGAAACTACAGCTTTGTTAACATTGGATAAAATCAATCCGTTTATGCTTTCTGGGATGAGAGAGATGTTTTGTATCTGAATTGGGGTGATGATTATAGGGGTGCATATTTAAAATGGTGTGTTTTACACACATGCTTAACCCATAGACATAGACAACAGTGTGGTGATGGCCAGAGGGAAGGGAGGATGAGGGCGGGGGGACGTGAACAAAGGACAAGGAAAATGGAGACACCTGTAATAGTGTAAACAATAAAAATAAAGTAAAACAATAAATAAAATAAAATGGTGCGTTTTTATGTGTAAATTAAGTTTTGACACAAAATTATAAAATTAAACATAGTTTTTAAGAGATAGTGAAAGAAGTTATTACCTACATGAAATATACATTTAAAGACTTTTTGGTTTTCTTAGAAATGTGGAATATAAAAAGAACAGATATATTCAACTATAAAATACTGTGATTCATCAATTAGCACAAACTTCCATTCATGGAGTTCATCAATTGACTTTGAACATAAATTATATGGTCAAAGATGTAAAGATTTTACTATATTTGTCTTCAAAGTGCTACCCATTAAAAAAGAATGTTTACAAATTTGTTTCAACAATATTTAGTAAATTTTTAATAGACATTGATAGCATCCAAAAACATTAAGAATATATTTGTACAAAGTTACATTTTTAATATACAGTTGACCTTTGAACAACACAGGTTTGAACTCTATGGTTCCACTTATATGCAGGGTTTTTTTAAACAACTTTGTTGAGGTTAAAATGAATATATTAAAACTGCAAATATTTAATGTATACAATTTGACGAACTTGGACATATGAAAATGTCGATGAAACTATCGCCGTAATCAAGGTAAGAGACACCTCCCAGAATTCTCTGTCTCTTGTGTGTGTGTGTTAAGAGCACTTAAGATGAGATTCACCCCCTGAACCAACTCTGAAATGGACAATCCTGTACTGTTAATACAGGCACTGCATTGTACAGCAGATTCCCAGAAAGTAGTCGTCTCCCACAACTAAACGGCCCATTGAACAATAACCCCCCAGTTTCCTTACCTCCTCACCCCTGGAAACCACTATTGTACCCTCTGCTTCTATGAGTTTGACCATTTTAGTAGATTTTTTTCAGTAAGTACACAGTCAGCCCTCTGTATCCCCATTTCACAACCACAGATTCAACCAAAATACAGTTTTCAGTCCACAGCTGGGAATCCATGGATATGGAGAGCCAACCGTACGCATCTGTCTATGTCATTTTTTATAAGGAAGTTGAGCCTCTGTGGATTTGGGTATCCACAGGGTTCTGGAACCAATCTCCTGCAGATACTGACTGGAGTTCAGTTCTAGGAAGTCCAAAGTTATATGAAGTTTATCAGGCTAACTTGACCTAGATTTTTCACTCTGCAGGGTAAGTGTCAGTGCCCCTAATGCCCGCGTTGTTCAAGGGTCAGTCATATAGCATTTAGAAAAAATAATTTCAAGAAAAACATCGAAAAAATATGGAGTTCCTAGGAAGATATCTGACAGTAAATGTGCCAGACCCTTGTAGGAAAAGATATAAAACTTTATTGAAATATATTAAAGAATGCCTAAATAAGGCAGATGCTGAGTTCATGGTCTGAAAGATTTAATATGTAAAGATGTTGATTCTACTGGTACTGATTTGATTAATTCCAGACATGATACCAGTATGATTTTTTGTGGAACTCTGCAAGCTTATTGTTAAATGCATATGAAGAAATAAAAGGTACAGAAAGGACAAGTCACTCTTGAAGAGGAACACATTGTAGGAACCTGCCCCTTGGATACTATGAAATAGTATAAAATTATTAAAGATGGTTCTATACTAATTCAGGGACTAACAAATGGCTTAGAACAGAATGGAAGGCCCAGAAACAAAAGCATGCACACAGAAACAACTTATGGGAACTGACTTTTAGATTAGAGTTGTAGGAAAATCTACCAGAAATTAAATTGGACCTCTTGTGACCCCCTATGTAAAAAATCAATAATGGACAAGAAAATATTTTTGAAGCTATTTTAGAAGAATTTTTTAAACATTTTAGAAGTCAAGAGAGTAGAACATATTTATAACTGCATGTTATTGTCCCAACACAATCAGTCACAGACCGCAAAGGACAAAACCTATAGTGTGACAAAGTCAAGTTTACTGCCTCATTACTGTGAGGGAGACCACACACCTGAGGAACCATGGGGCATCTCACCGAACAAAGGAAGATATACGAATATTATAGAATTTGGGGGGAGGAGAGTGTTCAGGTAAAATTTAAATGAAGTTGTACTTTGATAGGCTCAACGTAAAATGACACTGAGTTAAACGACATCTAAGAGACATCAGACAATATTTAGAACTAAATCAAATTTTTAAAACTTTAGATCATGAGGTCAAGAGGGGGAAGTAGGAATAAAGGGTCCATACATGGTAATGGGTGGAAACTAGATTTTTGGTGGTAAGCACACAATAGGATACACAGATATAAAATTATAAGGTTGTACACCTAAAATGTATATGTTATTAACCAATGTTACCTCAAATTAAAAATTAACTACAGACCAGCCAACTCAAGGGAGGCAGCAGCAGAGTGGCAGCAGGGGTGCAGCCGGTCCCTGAGCCCTGCCCAGGGCCCGGCAGCTCATGGGTCCCTGCGTGGCACAGGGTTTCAGCATTGTTGGGAGAGGGGGACTGCTGAGCGAAGCTGGTGACAGCAGTGAGGAGAGGAGGCTCCGCATGGGGAACAAACTGACCCACCGCCTGAAGCCCAAGGCCAGGCCCAACTTGGGCCAGCAATCCAGCTGAGTGAAGGCTGACAACGACTGTGAGGTCTGTGAGGCAGGGACCAGGGACTCCACGACAGTTCCTCCGGCCCCAGCTGCCCTGGAGCCTGCCCAGTTGGATTTTGAAGCCTGCGAAGGCAACCATGCGCAGCGTATGAGCAAATGGGAGATCCCCAAAGCATTGCCTTTAGAATCAAACCCTTCTGACCAAGGGCAAATACAATTTCTCTGAACAATTCTGAAACAGATTAGCAAGAAAAAGAGGAACAACTACATACTTAAACCACGTATTCCCAGCATGCCTTACTAAAAAGAATACCTCATGCTCACCTGTATTCCTAGCAGAGTCAGCCAGCCAGCCTATTCTTAGAATCACAGTCCAATATGTGATCTTAGAAATATATTTCCTCATCAAGAACAGAGCTGGATCACTTCTCAGCCTTTTAGCTAAGATCAAGCGTAGATATCTGTTCTCACCAGTTTAACATCTGATACATCCTCTCTCTGAGGACGACATATTAAATGGATTTTTGAGTAGGGAGATGGATTAGGAGCTTGCTCCGTCCACGCTGTAAGTACATCGGCCCGGTATTGCAGTACCTCCAGAATGGTAGGTGAAAAAAGGAAAAAAAGGAAAAGAGCTGGAAATAGATTGTACAGTATTTCTGATGAAAGATTACATCCGCTCATATGAGAAATGGTTCCAGAGGAATACTTTAAGCAAGATCCTAAACCCAAATTTATACACAGATTTTTTCATACTCTATTCAGAGTTACACAGCTAATGACTAACTGCAACAGTAACTTTGGTTACTCATGTTGAGATCGACATTTGTCCCTAGAAATGAATTGTCTTGAGAGCCATTATTCTTGGTACAAGTTTTGGGACAATCTGGCTGCACAGATGGTGGACTATTGACAGCTCTTCAAGGACATAATTACAATTGAGGACATGAATTTTGCCTATAAACAATGCCTGGTAGAGAAGACCCATCTGCCCCAGATAATCCCAGGAATCAATCACTCCAAGAATAAGTATAATTTCTAGGTGATCATCATCTCAAAATTGATCATTAGTCTTGGCCGTGGAAGAAAGCACATTCAGTAAGCAGACAGGTCAGATTAAGCCTCCATGCAGTTGTGGAGGCCTGGCCTGGGTCAGGGGACATGCTCCATGGCAAACTGCCTGTTTCTGATGAAGGAAAGAAAGCATTATAGAGACAGTCCAGGTGGAATACTAATTGCTACTTACAAAATGGAAGCAGAGAGACCCTTGGGCCTAAATAACTACCACAGTTCCTCAGTCTTCATGACGGGAGGATGTTCACCGACTCCGTGTAGGAACAGACCTCAGGTCCAGGTCCGCTGTGCGGCGGTGCGTGCAGGGCGAGGCGTGCACTCCCCGAGACAATGTGCTGGCCGTGGAGGGTGCCACTCTGTCATCTAGGATGGCCCTGAGCAGGAGCCACGGCTGCTCAGTGCGTCGCTGCATTTTCCTTCAGATTGGAAACATGAAAACGGCTGAAAAGTATCTTCAAGATGTGAAGAGAGTAACAGAAACTGGATGGGCTGTATGGGTTAATAAACAGAGGTTTCCTTCACCTCAGTCAGAATAACTTTGCAGAAGCCCACAGATTCTTTACAGAAATTTTAAGGAGTAATTCAACAAATGCAGTGGCCAAAAGCAACGCCGCCACGGGTCTGCTCTCCCCGGGCAATCTCAAGTTCTCCCTGCAGCAGCTTGAGGTCCTGGTGCAGCAGGACCCTGAGCACTATCTGCACGAGAGTGTGCAACTCAATCTGACCACCACGCAGCGCTGGAGTCTTCCCAGCACATGCAGAGCAAGCAGGCCTGGCTCCAGGCAGTCGCCAGCAAAGGGGACAGCTTCAACATGAAGTGCCTCAAGCTGGCCTACACCACTCCTGTTCTGGAAGCACCAGGTCTTTGTAAACTGTACATTGCAGCTAATATATGAGTGTGACTGATGTATCAGTGAAGCCTCTCTCACTGGAGTCTAGGAGCATGTCTCCTTGGTCCAGAGCCAACCAAGGCTGTTGGGCAGTTTGCTGAACTCCAGCCAATTCAACCCCGCAGCTCTGCACTGTTTGTGATTTGGGGTAAACTTGCCATTAGGATGGTGGTCACAGACAGAGAAAATCCACAGGACACACTTTCCTGGCAGCAGCATTGCTTGGTTTATTAACTCTGAATATCCTCAGAGAAAAGCTGGAAAATGAAACATAAACCATTCTCACTCTTTGCCTAAGTGTCTAGCACATGTATAAAAATGGAAGGACACCAAAAATTAATTAATTAAAATTAATTATTTAAAAAACCCATGTAATGTTGCTAAAGGGTTATTTAAAGGGCTACATATGGCCTTAAATGCTTTTACTAAAAAACACAGACTGAAAATTAATGAATTAGATCTCCAACTTAAGGATATGACACTGATTTGATTTTTTTTTAAAGTAACCCCACATTTGCAACATTTGTAAAGTTTCTCTTCCACTCTGAATTCCCTTGCGCAGAAGGTGAGGGCCCAGCAGAAATCTTCCCCAGACCAAAGATAGTCACCTGTGAGATCGATGGTGTCCCCACATACTTCATTCCTAAGGCTTCTCTTCACTATGAGTCCTCACATGTTTCCTGTGGAATGAGTGGCTACTGAAAAGTTTCCCATAGTCATTGCATTGGTACACCGTCTTCCCAGGATGTCTCCCATTGTGGGCAGTCAGGTTAGAGGCCCTACTGAAGGTTTTCCCACAGTCACGGCATTGGTAGGGCTTCTCCCAGAATGGGTTCTCACATGCACCATCAGATGGAACTTCCTGCTTATGTTTTCACAGCCGTCACTGCACAGATAGTTTCTCCACAGTGTGCACTCCCCAGTCAGGTCACAGCTCCTGACGAAGGCCTTTCTACAGCCACAGCATTCATAGTTTCTCCCAAGTGTGTGTCCCCTCCCGTGTATGACCAGGCTTGAGCTAAATCTGAGGAATTTCCCACACTGCTCACACTCATACAGTTTCTCCACAGTGCAAGTCCCCAACTGTGTCTGTCCTAAGGGATGAGTGGTGACCAAAAGACTTCCCACACTGAAAACATTCAAACGCTTTCTTGCCAGCATGAAATTGAGCAAGGATTTTATGGGATGAAGGATAACACTTGCCCACATTCTTTATATTCATTGCATTTCTCTCGTGTAATTTCTCTTGGGCGAAATAACATTAGAACTTCTGATGACTTTTCCACATAGATTACATTCATGGGGTTTCTCTCCAGGATGCGTTGGTGTCTGTTGATTAAGGGATAAGTGGTAACTGGGGGCTTTCTCACTTTCCTTGCATTCACAGGGATTCTCCCCCAGAAAAAATCTGCAGTAAGAAGAAAGCAAAATCCTGCATTAGAAGTTGCTACCATTCCCAGAGCATGCCTCCTGCTCCTGGCCTCTTTGGGTCCTCTCAAAGTTAGTGAGGTGGATGCTCTGCCACAAGGTTCTGTCACAGTCATGACACTCATACATCTTATTATGTACAGACTTTGTTCTGATAATTGTTGAAACAAAAACTGAATTATGTGTCGATATTCACTACCTGAGTCACATTTGTGGATATTCCTACTCATGGGACTTCTCCATGAATAATCATTTTAGAATGTTCCCCAAACTCATAATATGCAGAGACTCTCTCCTGAGCAATGAATGACATCTCTTGGCTGAAGGTCACTGGCCCCAGATGCCTGTCCTTGTGGCTATACTGTTCTTCCACTTCAGGGCAACCGAGACTTCCACTCCAGAAAGCCAGCAAGGAGCCCTGGACAGCCTTTCTCTTTTCCTGCCAGTAGATGGTTTTTCCCAAACTTTATTCTGCTTTGCAATGGTCTCTCTGGTTTTAAGCTGAAGTCAAGACTTCTTGCCTGAAATGAATGGAAAGAAAAAAACACCTAAATTCCTGGAGAAATAAAGTATGAAATAAAGGTAATTTTTTAAAAATAAGCCAGGCCCATATAAATTTTTTTCAAATATTGATCCTAAGCATGAGAAGTCAATGTGACAGGAAAGAATAGACTAGCAGTTAATGACACACTTCAAGGATTTCAGCAATGTGAAGAATTTGACAATGGTAGGAACGAGAGGTGGAAAATGGCAGGTGACTTTCTAAGATATGATTCTGTCAAAAATGGGGGTGTGTTAATAGTCTGAGAGAGAGCACTGTCAGACAAGCAAAGTCTGGGAACAGTGGGAAAATAAATAAATGAGTAGGTAGGGCCACATTCCAGTAACATTTCATTTACAAAAGTGGAAATGTTCTGGAAAGAGGAAGCAGGACAGAGCTTTCACTGAGAGCAAAAGAAAGTAGGAGATAAGAGAAAGGAGGAGAGGGAAGAATGCCGAAGCTTCCAGAGGAAACTCACCCCAAGTGGGCTGGGATGATCTCTCAGACAAAATAACATTCTACAAATTCCCTAAAGGGGTTCATTTCACTCAGGGCTCACCTGCACTGGTGTTTTGGAGAATTCTTCTCTTCTTCTCTCCTCAACTCCTCCTGCCCCACCTAGGTGAGCACATTGGACTTACAGAGATGATACCTGCACCCGTAGGAGGGATGTGCAGGGATAAAAAGGAAACTCCTCCTGCCAGAGGGGGGCCAAAATTTTCAGGAGATGGGCATGTGTGACCCCATGAACAGTGACTTGATGGTACTCAGGACCCAAAACTCAAAGTATCTAATGTCATGCCCTACAGGAATTGGGGATCCTCAGACCCAAGTGCAGACACACTTCCAGAGCACCAAGGTTCTAATCATGAAGAAAATAAAATCAGCGTAATGAAGGAATATTCATTCTCAAAGGGTGACTACAGCCCGGAGGTTAGCCACCTATTTTGGAAATAAAGTTTTATTGGAATATATTCCTGTCTATTTCTGTACATGCCATCTATGGCTGCTTTGGCACTACACTGGCAGCACTGAGTAATTGCAAAATAGACCCTATGGGCCACTAAGCTGAAAATATTTCTTCTCTAGCCCTTTAGAAAAAGTGTGCCTGCCCCTGCTGTGCTCTGTCACTCCTCAAAGTGTGAGCCACATCTTTTCTTCACTACTCTCTTCCCAAGACCAAGAATGATTCCTGGAACACAGCAGGTGCTTCAGAAATATTTGTATCAAAAATCTGCCAATAAAGGCCCTGGCTGGTGTGGCTCAGTGAATTGAGCACCAGCCTGTGGACCAAAGGGTCACTGGTTCGATTCTGAGCCTGGCACATGGGTTGTGGGCCAGGTCCCCAGTCGGGGGTACATGAGAGGCAATCACACACTGATGTTTCTCTCCCTCTCTTTCTCCCTCCCTTCCCTTCTCTCTAAAAATAAATAAATAAAATCTTTTTTAAGAATCTACCAATAAAGACATAAGGCTGGCTTTACCCGCTGAGGCCAGGTTCCTGTAGTTCTCTAGCATCACGTCTCTGTACAGCATTTTCTGAGCAGTGCCTATCAACACATGGGTGGATAAACAAAATGTATATACTCTGTTGATGCAAAAAACATCCAAACCTATAGAGAATTTTTATAAGAGTTTATCAGGTCCAAACTGACAACACATGCCAGGGAACAAGATCTCAAATGCCTGGAAGAATAATAGTTTTGCAACTTCTTTTATGAATTTGAAATTAAGGAGGGACTGTAAGGAAAATTACATGGAGAGGGAAAAGCAAGGCAGGGATTGGATTACAGGATAGTTAACAAGATTATATGCTTTCTTGAAGGTGGTTATGGATTATTTCAAAACTATGTTAATTTACATGCACAGAAACAATGGACAGGGTTTGCTCAAAACAAAGATAAACCTTTTCCTAAAGAGGTAGGGTGTGACTACCCACCATGACCTTCCCAGTAAGGAATTTATGATCAGAGCATCCTGTAAAAGCAAGTGTGGGGTCAACAAGGCAGAGCAACCCAAGATCATTAACAGAGCATTAATTAGCATGGATGTTGCCAGTGGGGATCTTTCTAGAGCATCAGTCACCTAAAGTATCCCTAATCTCTGCCTCTTCAAGTCTCTAGGGAAGAAAGGTTTTAAGGGAAGAAACTACTGCAGGCAGGGAGTGGGGCTCTGGTGTCTTTCCCCCACCCTGGGACAACACCACCCTAAGCCATTTTTTTGTCAATGCAAAACTTCCCCCCCACCCCGCCGCCTTTCCCAGCCAGAAACAACCCGCAGCTGGCAGTACCTCCTCCTCAACCCCCTAGACCCTTCTCACCATTCCCAAATGTCCAGGAGCCCAGCCTCCCTGACTTTGCACCAGCGTTCTCCCATGGAATCTTCTAGTAGGCCTTATGCAATTGTCTCTGAGCCACCTGACCTTCTCCATCCAAGTTTCCTCCTTTCCCTCCATGAGGGACCCAATTTGCATCATTAGGTAGAGCCCAGCCACTGAGGAGATGTAGAAGGGAAGCTGGAGCACTGAAGGCCAAATCGGGTTGGGGGGGTTCCATTTGAACAGGACCTTCTCTGGGGCACTGGATGAGCTGCAGGGGCTGGCTGGCTGCTCAGGAGAGCTCCTGGGGTGGCTGTGACCCAGGGGTCGACTGATCCTTTCTTTATCAAGATGCACTGATAAATTTCCATGGAAAATTTATTTCCTATCATTGGGCCATTAAGTCTCTAATTCCTCAATTTGTTTTCTACACAGCACAATTAAAACAGTGGTAAATTTCTTTTCTTGTAAATTTTATTTCCTTATTTTTTAGAGAGAGGGGAAGAGAGAGAGAAACAGAGGGAGAGAAACATCAATGTATGAGAGAAATACCTATAGGTTGCCTCTCTCATGCCCCAAAGCAGGGACCTGGCCCACAACCTAGGCATGTGCCCCAACCAGGAATCAACCCTGTGACCTTTTGGCTTGTGGGATGACGTCCATCCCACTGAGCCACACCAGTCAGAGCACAACAGTGGTAAGTTTTGATCACCCTCTTCCACCCACTTTGACTTAGTCTACAGTCTGCGTCTTTTCATGGACATCAGTTACTTTTCCTGTGTTACTTCATTCTTCCCATAGCATTTGGCCTCATCCCAGTAAAAGGCCAACTGGGACAGAACTGGGTGTGCTCACTCACAGATCTAATCAAAGAATTGTTCAAAGGATGGTGGTGGTAAGGATCTATATGGAACCATTCCACTCATCATGGGAAATGTAGCTCAGCGTTCCCTAAAAACCTCTGGAACGCGGGTCGGCAAGCAGGCCCCACGTGCATGGATGGGTTTTCCTTGGGTAAATCAGCCCTGCATTTTTCCTAGAGATAAGACTTGCTATGCTGAAACTACCTCACCCTGGATTAAAAGAACAAACACTGATGTATATTTGGCTTCCAAGGCTGGTGATAATCCTTTCAAGTACAGCCCAATGCCTTTTTCCTTTACATTTGCAAATTCCTCTTTTGATGTGCCTTCCTTTGTTGTCTATCACCTAATGCGAACCTATGCATAGTAAATGAAGACCACTCTGATGTAATGTACCCAGAAAAACAATAAAAGCCTGTTTAGGCAGGGGTCGGGGCCCTCTCTCTGTTTCAGAGCGGGGTCGTGTAGTATCCCATGTTCTATTCCCCCAGACTTCACGTGTGGAATTATTTACACATCGGCCACAGCATACAGATTCTGCGGGACAGGATCCGCAACAAGGATCCATCAGCACTTTCCCCTGCACCCCCCTCTTTTCCCTCCCTTTCTGACAAGACCCCTCCTACTCCGTCTTTCAGGTTTCAGATTCAAGAGTCGCTCCCTCAGAGTCCTCCTCAACTCATCTATTTTTCACACTCTCCCTTGTAATGATTAGAACTTGTAGTTCTTATGATTTTGAAAACAGTGCTGTATATTTTATTTACATATGTTTGTTGCTTAGACCCCATACACAGCCCTAGCATAAGCACTCATTAGGTGCTCTTTTATCCTTTAATAAATAAATGACTGAATGGATGAAGGAGCAAACCAGTACTCTCAACAACACTTCCTACACCTCTTTCAAATCCTATTTCTTTCCTACTCTGCAGCCACCATCTAAGTGTAGGCTACCAGTACCCTGTTCTGAAACATATTTCTAAAGTGAGAGAAATACCTGAAGAACTTCCTGAAGTCCATCACCATCCAGGAGCTAGAATGTTCTCACTAAATCACAGATTGAATCACATCACATCCCTGATTTAAACTCTTCTGTGAACTCCAATTTCCTTAAAGTCCTTCCCAGTCCTGCTTTCCTCTTCTGCCATCCTCCCTACATCTCTGGTCAGGCCTGTCTTTCCTCAGTTCCTGCAACACACCAGACCCTTCCTGCTCCTGGGACTCTGCAGGACATGAAGTTTCTCCTATCTCTCAAACCACCTCCCCCAACAAGTCCCTGTCTGGCTCAGTCCTATTTATCTTTAATTCTCAAATACCAGTTCCCCTAAGAAGTCTCTGTTCTCGTCCGTATTAAGCTCTCCTGTTGGTCATAGACCCCACATCAGTTTCATATGTTTCTGGTCTAAACAGCCTATTCCAGGGGAAAGCACTGTGTCTTTTTTATTGTCCCTGTGCCCATGCGCCAGTCCAAGCCTGACTCATACCCAGCACCCAAAGAGTTTCTGCTGAGTGCCCTGAAAATGTCCCCACAGCTGGACTGAGAAGGTGCACACATTCAATAGAAATACAATACAAACATTAACACAGGAATTACATTAAATGCCTGTCCACAATATAAACCACCAGTGATATTCCTGAAACTCAAGAAAAAGGCAAGGTGTGAGAAATATTATTTTTAGAAAGAAGTGAACCGTGTTGCTGAATTTCCTCCAGAATTATTTTTCCACCAACTTCTCACCCCTGAGTTTTTAACCTCATTGGGAAAAAACAAAAAAAAAAAAAAACATGGTCAAAACATGGCTCTTTAAGGTTAGTATTCTGCTACTAACAATAGGAAAGCTGCTTCCTCCCTTTCCTGGAGATCCCTATTTTTTATACATACAATTTCATATATTTCACTTAGACTTTAGACTTCTATTAGCTTTAGGTACAAGTATATACCACCAAAATCCATTTTAATAGTATGAACATTACGAAATCCCTGTG
The DNA here is from genome assembly GCA_004026765.1 of Micronycteris hirsuta. Classification (NCBI taxonomy): domain Eukaryota; kingdom Metazoa; phylum Chordata; class Mammalia; order Chiroptera; family Phyllostomidae; genus Micronycteris; species Micronycteris hirsuta. The sequence continues at coordinate 29,550 of PVJI01000507.1, forward strand.
ATTTTAAATTCTGCAGGGATCATAGCCTCTGTTGGAGAGGTGGAGCTGACGTGAAAAGTACACAGCGGAATAATCTTACTTTAATTTTTTTTCTTGTTCACTTATTCTATTTGGTTTTCTTTTATTACATTTATTTATTTACACTCACCCTAGAATCCTGAGAAAGTGTTTTTCCAAATGAATTTGTCAAACACAAATAACTGAGAAAAAGTTTTACGACCCCCTCACATCAACGATACTCGCAAAAGCGGAAGCCACAGGTGAAATTCTCTTTCAAAAGGCGGGGGGTGGGGCAGAAATGGACCTCGATTAAATTTCTCCGGCGCCTCCTCACCTCCAAAACCCACGAAATCCCCAGGTCACGGGACGGAAGGACTCGGGGACCCAGTCAACGTCAGCACATCTCCCACCTCCCAACTGGTGGGGCGGCATCCGGGCTGCCAGGTGGGCAGTTGAGGGAAGGTGGCGGCCGCTGGAGCCGTTGCAGCAACGGCAGCGCTGCCCTGGCGACGCGCGCTCCACTTCCGGACTCAGAGTTTGCGCGGCTGGGAAGCTCTGGCCGGCGCGGGAGCGCCTGAGCGCGGGAGAGGTAGCCGCCCAGCAGTCCTCCAGTCCTCCCGGGAGAACACAGTTGGGCCCCCACCCGCAGGCTCCACAAGGGACCTTGGGGACAGAACCAGGCGGGAGGACCGGGCTGGGAACCCGACGGAACAGTTCCGGGCCTGCGGGCTGGTCGGGCGAGGCGGTGCGACTGCCCCAGACCCGCCAGGTGGAGGGAGGCTCAGAAAATATTTTTCCTTTCATTCATTCAACAAATACTTGAGTCTTGCCTTCACAGAATTTTATTTGAATCGGCGAGGAGGGCAGATGGTAGAACAAATACACAAGAAAATGTGTCCTGTCAAGGCCACATCGGAATATTTCTAGCACATTTCCAAATTTCTGTGGATATTCATTCAATCATTTCTTTTCAGAGCCTTTTCAAAAATAAAACACACACCAAAAAAAAAAGACAGAAAACAAATAGTGCGATGAATACTTTTAAAATCCACTACCATATAAATTTCTTGTGTCCCTTCTCAATCACAAAGACGGCTCTCCTCCCCAAAAGATGCAATATCTTGCCTGTTACAGTAATTGTCTTTATATTTTACCACCTGAGTATTCATTCCTAGTACCACAGTCTAATTTTGCCTCTTTTTGAGTTTTACAGAATCATCCAGGGTTGGGTTTTTTTTTTAGTTTCACTCAACATTGTAAGATTGATGAACGTTACTGTGTATACCTGAGCTGGGCAAGGCCCGAGCGCCCACTGAGGGGACACCGCCCTTGACCGCCAGCGGGCTGAAGTACTCTTCCACTTCCGGTTTTGTGAGTGAAGGCAGAGGAGGGGAAAGGGAGGAGCCTAGGGAAGCCAGAGGGGCAGTCAGGAGCCGGAAATCCGTCCAGCCTGGTGTGAGTAGAATAGGGGCGGGAACAGTGCTTGGAGGGCGTGACCTAGATTGAAGATCTATCCCACACGGTCAGGCCAAAAGCTACTTAGACCCAAGGAGCGGGGCTAAAGTGAGCTCCAACATCAGAGGGTGGAACCCGGGGTGTCGGGAATGAGGTTTGAGGGCGGGGCTTGGGCGGGACCTCGTTTCTAGTTGGCCAGTTCTAAGGATACCTAAAAAGCTTTTCTTGTTCCTCTTTATCTACATCCTGAGACTATACAAGGGTATACCAGGCTTACAAAGGTATCTGCCAGTCCACAAAGTGGATCACACTTCCATTCATCCCTTTACTTCTTTACGTCCTTGAAAAAAGTCTTATTTTCTTCAATGGTCTGTGTCTTTCAGTTAGGTCAACTCCTAGACACTGCATACACATACATTTAACTTTTTGTTTCATTTCCCATTTTATTATTATTGGGGAGTTCTGGGGAATAAGGGACATGTTCTGACAAATCACAAATAGAAATCAGAGCATCCAGCTGATACAGCAGATGCCCAACAAATATGCGTTTCCTTCTCTTTCCCCCTTCTGAAGTGTAAAGAGGTCTACAAATATTGGTAGTTTCTCAATTCCTGTTAAGATATAATTTACCTGTAAATCCAGTGACGTACTGCCATCTTCTGGGAGTCATAGGTATTACATGCTATCTCAAGCAGCTGTTCTTGAAACCAGTCATACCTTCCTTCCCTATGAGAAATTTCCTATTTTTGAAAGTATTTTTTTAAAATAAAATCTTTAAAAAGTGCTTTTATGTCCCAATATGCCTTTGGGTTAGAACATCTGCCTAATGTTTGGGCTGGGGGGAGAGGAGCAAAGGGAGGCCAGGAGTGACAATTTGACAGATGAGAGAAATGAAGCCCAGAGTCATCCGGACACAGAAGTTCCCACATTTCAACCCCAGAAACCAGGCTGAAGGAATTTAGGGAACGTTTGTGGGTTTCTGTGGAGAGAGTGAACAGCAAGTGCAAAATTCCCTGAGTGTTTGGTCTTTTTAACAAACAGCAGAAGCCAAAATATCTGAAAGAGTTGAAGTGAACCCTGGTTGGTGTAACTCAGTGAACTGAACACAGGCTGGGAACCAAAAGGTTCCCAGTCAGAGCACATTCCTGGGTTGCAGGCCAGGTCCCCAGTGAGGGCCACATGAGAGGCAACCACACATTGCTCTTTCTCTCCCTCTCTGTCTGCCTCCCTTCCCCTCTCTCTAAAAATGAAAATAAAATCTTTAAGGAAAAAAAAGAGTTGAAGCGAGTTTGACAGAATGGAGACTAGAAGGAAGTGAAGTCAGAAAAGTAGCAGAATCAGATTATACTGGGTCACTTGAACAGCTGTAAAAGTTTTGGGTTTGACTCTGAGTGAAATGGGGAGCCCATGAAGGGTTTTGAGCCACAGGAACATTATCTAATGTGTATTTTTAAAAGGTTTCTTTGTCTTTTGTGTGACTCTAGGGAGGCAAACATCTAATTGGGGAGGAAAGATGGAGATAGCTAGACAATGGTGGCAGGGGAGGGTGGAAAGAGTGGGACTTGGGTTTTAAGGCAGAACAGGTGGGTATTTGCTGGTGGATTTGGGGTAAGAGGTTGAGAATGACTTCAAGGATTGCCTGTTTGTTTTCCAGTGTCGAAAATAATTCTGGACCTCAGTAAAGAAACTTCATTCAAAAAGTTATTGCAAGATGGAGAAAAGGCCTATTGCAATAAAGAGACCATAAGATTCTGCAAGCATCTAAATCATTAGACAGAAAAGAACTTCTTTTGTAGGGAGGAGTAAGCAAAGCTCAGGGAATGTCTGTGTTTAAGGGGGTACAGTGTGCGTGCCTGACACTAAGCTTTTGATTGCTGAGGCATCCATTTCAAAGACATCTACCTCAAACAAACATATTGCCACTGCATGACTCAGTTACTAGCTAAGCAACCAGATTGAAAGCAGGCTGCCCCACCCATGGATTCCCTTTTGGAAAACCTTGAGTAACTGACCGCTTTCCTTTCTCACACCTTAATTCCTGTTCTTATGTTTTAAATTTACCAATAGTGTGAACCCACAAAACCCTGGGCACCCACCCTTGACCCCAATAAAGGCAGAGCCCCAGGTGCATGCTCTCTCTCCCTCTCACTCTCTACCTGTGACCTTGCCATGTGGCCTTTGCATGCTGTGTACACTCCAGGGCCTGGGAGAAATAAACCTTGTCATGTCAAAGTTCCCTGATGGCTGTTGTTGAGGCGTGTCTTTCAATCATAGTCGGAACCACAAGGGCAGGTGGAGGAACAACATTAGCTTTGGTCACGGGAATGTCTGGGGGTTCTCACCACAAGTTGTAGGCCGTCCTAGCCAATAGCATCACTATCAGTAGGCTGAAACCTACACAAAACAGGTACGCAATCTCCTGCAGTCTGAGTTAGGGAGGAAACTCCATTCCTCTGACTTCCTGTGTCCGAGTAGGGGAATTTCAGCTGAAGTGACAGTCCTGACCGCTCTGCAATGTACACACCCACATACTTTATCTGACTAGTCGGTTTGGAAAAAGAACTGAGCTTCTTTGGTTCATGCCCTTTCTCTCTCCCTTTGGGAGTCATGGGACCCCAGAGAGAGGGTATTTTGATCAGGCCGAGGCCAGGCAATAATCATCCAGAGGAGCCTTGTGGTTGAGCAGCTGTGCCATGCCCGAGTAGGTTGGCAAGTTCAGGGGTGAATTCGTCAGAAAGCTCATCAGGGCCTCATGATGAATCCACATGCTCCAAGCCTGCTTTTATCGATCATGAAGCTGAATAAATCACGTTTGATTCCTGTGATTGGTCCCAAACTCACATATGTCATTGATTTTTCTCCAATGTCCCAGTAATAGACAAAGAAAGTTCTAGAAGATTATATACCAAACTTTCCACATTGATTCCCTCCGGGGTCTGGGATTACACAGATTCACTCTCTGTAATGTTACAAATTCTTTACAAGCATGTATTATTTTGCACAGCAGGAAAATTACTTTTAACAAAAAAAGTATGTATTTAAGCACATATTTATCATCAGTGAATGGATAACACATTGTGCCATACCCATATGATGTACTATAGTGGTTTCCCCTTATCTTCAGGATACGTTCCAAGACTCCCAGTGGATGCCTGAAACTGCAAATAGTACTGAACCATATGTATATACTATGTTTTCTTCTATATATACCTGCCTATGATAAAGTTTAGTTTATAAATTAGGCACAGTAAGAGATTTACAACAATTAACTTACAATAAAATAGAACAATTATAATAATATACTGTAATAAAAGTAATGTGAATGCGGTATTTCTCACTCAAAATATCTTATTGTACTGAACTCACCCTTTTCTGTGATGGTGTGAAATAATAAAATGCCTACAGAATGAGATGAAGTGAGGTAAGTGACATTTGCATCGTGACATAATGTTAGGCTACTACTGACCTGAGGATAAGTCAAAAGGAGGATCATCTGCTTTGGGTGACCCTGCATCATTGAGCCAGGATGATGTCGGTGGTTGGATGTCAGGAGCATTTGAGGTCGACGGTTGGAGGAATTTATTATTTTTGGACTGTGATTGACTGCGGGTAACTAAAACTACAGATGAGGACAGGGGTGATTACTGTCCTGCTCAGAGCGAACTGTTGATTCCTCCTACAACCTGAATGAGTCTCCAAGTCAGTATGCCGGGTGAGACAAGATTGCACCCCCAAGCACAAAAAAGTACCTACTCTATGTACTTCATGTACATAAAATGTTAGGAAAAGCAAAATACTCTATAATGACAGACAGCGATTAGTGGCTGCCTGCAGACAGGGGCACAGGAAGGGAAGGGTACCAGGGGCCACAAGGACACTGGGGAATGAAGGAAATGTTTGTCACCTTGATAGTGGTGATGGTTTCACGAGTGTATATACATGTCAAAAGGCATCAAATTATATAAATATGTGCAGTGTTTATGCATTAATTATACCTCAATAAAGCTGTAAATTTTCTTATATGTCTAGTTCTTCGTTCCTAATGGGGCACAGTTACTGAGCCATCCGTTCACATACTGTTACACGTTAACCAGGCAACTTTACATAATGGTTAAGATTGTGGAAAAAGGTTACTCAAATTCTGTTCTTTTTTTCCCAAGTTCTGATCTTTTTTTAAAGATTTTATCCACTTTTAGAGGGAAGGGGAAAGGAGGGAGAAAGAGAAGGAAACATCAACGCATGGTCACCTCCCACACACTCCCCACAACCCAGGCATATGCCCTGACTGGGAATTGAACCCATAACCCCTTAGTTCTCAGGCCGGTGCTCAGTCCACTCAGCCACACCTGCCAGGGCTCAAGTTCTGCTCTTTTAACAGCTATATGACATTGGGCAACTTAAACTTTTCTGATTCTCAGTTTCTCCCTCTGTACCTTCCTCACTGGGGTGCTGGTAGGAGGCCAAGGATGAAGGACTGAGCACAGTGCCTGACACAAAATAAACAATCACGTCAGCTGCTGTGATTGTCCTTAACCTGTACTGGAGAGGGTATTGATCGTACTTTTTAAATTTCCTCCATTTTATGACGCTTTGACATCTTAGGGCCTCGCAAACCTGGGGAAGGATCACCCCAACAAGGGTTAGGTAATCCCTAAAATGACAAACAACTTGCCTTCCAGCACACCTTTCAAATGCAAACAACCAATTCAACCACCTCCTTTATCTCCTCTACTCTAAACCAATATATACTTTGCCCTAAATCATGCCAGGACCAGGTGATCCTAGGGACCACCCCAGAGCCCACGGAAATTATTCAATTTAGCCAATTGTAAGCTTGCTCAGCTTGCTTACCCTGCCTCGCCCATTCCTTTCCGCAAAATCTTAACAAAGCCTCTGCCCACGTTTTCCCCTCACCCTTTCTGACCAATTCTCTTGCACCCCAGTGTGGCCGTGAGTGGCAAGGCATGCCCCCTTCTTTTGGGAACTGTATGTAATAAACTTTTTTTCAGACAGTTGTCTTCCTGTCTCTTGCCTTATTATCTATGATTGAAACAAATCCTAGGTACATTTTCAAATGAAGAGTATTCTTAAGGCTGCAGCCCCTTATCCAGGAAAAACAATGGTTAGGGGTGGGGGATCCCAAGAAGTGGGGAGCTCTGTCTGACATCCCATAACCCCACCACCCCTCAGAGCTAAGCCCAGGAAGGGTCACTAAGGCAGAGTGAGTCCTCTAGAAGACCCTCTAACCAGTGCTCTGCTCATGGCAGCTCAGGACTACCCATTACTAAACTTTCAGGAATTTTGTGAATCAGCTGTTAAACTGTTGGTAGCTTGAAAGCAGCCATGAGAGCAGTATTTACACCACAGAAGTCTGCCCTCTACCAATCTTGCAAATCAGGGCTTCCCCATCACCACCTGCTAACACTGGCTGTTAAACGTTTACGTGTTAAACGTTTACGTGTGCACCACTGACGCGAACTTCACATCTGCTTCTCTGTTCCTCCTAGAAAAGCAAGCTTTTTTCCCCCCGGGGAGCTGCTTTAGGTGGGGCATCTGCAGCCAACCTCCAGGACCACCAGCAGGGCCGGCCCAGGATTGGTGTTGGCCCTTCCATCACAGTCCCCACAGTCGATTCCAGGTCTCCAGACAGACCTCATTTCCCTGACGTTTCTCCAGTGACCGTGCCACAGCCTGGATCAACCCAGTGCCCCAGGGGCTGGGCTGGAACCGCCAGGTTTGTCACAGTGTGGGGCCAGTAGACACTAACCATGGCCACACTAGGGGAGAACTCCCATCCCAGTGCTCATGTGGCCGGATGGGGAGGGAATTTCCACTCCAACCTCCAATGGGAAAAGCATGGGAGAAATATCTGGATCTTCTCTGACAGGCACGCTTGGAATAAGGAATCAAGGGTACACAGCTCAGCCCCCTTCTCTCTCTCCTGGCTCTGCCCACCATAGAGCAGGCAGACTGGCTGAGGGGGCAGGTGGTGAGACCCTAGAGCCCTCCTACCTAGCTCCGTTTACAAGTAACGCTCATCTCACCAGGTGGCGCCCATGATCACTATCAGTCTGCCACCTGCATCTTTCAAACGGTTCAGACTCAAAAGGCAGGAAGAGCCTCTAAAACCAGAGCCACCTGTGAGGCCCTGTCCAACCTCACCCCATCATCTCTGACTTCACTTCCTATTGCTCACTCCTCGTTCCCTCAACCACAGGGACCTTCTTCCAGTTCCTGGAAAATGTCAAGTTCATGTCCCTCTCAGCAACTTTGCCTTTTCTATCTTCCCCAGCACTCACCCAGGGTTGGTTACTCTGAGGCCCACTCTACTAAACATGCGCCTCCATCACGTGACCCTGGCTTATTGTCTGTTTCTGAAACAGTTCCCTGGGTGCGCTCACGTGTCCATCACCCTGTCTTCTCGGGTCTTGTCTGTTTGGTCACTCCTGTGACCCAGCATCTAGGACAGTGCCTGCAAAATTTGCAGGGGCTTAGAAATGGGTGTTGAATAAACTGAACGCTTTTTTTCTAAAAAAATAAGTATTTTTCTTTAATAGTAAATAATATATATTGTGGAAAACTTGGGAAATATAACATACAAATCAAAATACAATTCATTAACACTTTAATCCATGCACGCAGGTATAATCAGTGTGTAGGTATCTGGGTGCACATGTACACAGTCCTTCCAGGCTTCCTAAGGGGCCTTGGCCCTTCAGGTCCCCCCAACTCCTAACCACACCCTTCTGCATCCCTCCTGTTCCTGAGGGCTGCCTGACAATGACCTTTCATTGAGGACCTTCTCGGGCCCAGGAAATTGTAAGGCTTTGCGACATAACTGTGAGGTAGCTATGGTCTTCCCCATTTCCAGATGTGGGGACCAGGCCAGCTGATATCACAGAGGCCACACAGGTGGCAAACAATTCCAATGGTCTGGCGGTGCCAAGACCATCTGGCCTCTACCTTTGGCCTTCAAGCCCCTCTAATTAATTACCTGCCAGCTGCAAGGTGCTGCTTAGAGGGCTTGGAGCTCACTGACAAAAACTGATACACCTCAGGGACAGGTGGTAAGTCACATCCACCAGTCCACAGAATCCCTGGGGCAGGGCCTGACAACGACCAGACAGTGGGGCAGGCCCTTACGCAGGATCCTCACCGCCTCCTCACCCTCCCACTCCAGCCCCTGCAGCTCAAGGACCCTAAGCTTGGGCATGGTGAGGCAGGAGGAGATAATTTCTGCTGGGGAAGGTGTTTCCGGAGTGATGTGCAGGCCCTGCAGGCACAGACTCTCCAGGGCTGGCATTCCCTCCAGGACTGACAGACCAGGGGCAGAGAGGCCTCTGACAGTCACCCGGATCTTCCGAACATCTCGGAGGTGGCGGCTGATGGCCAAGAGGGTGCTGTCGGCTGAGGGGGTGCAACCCAGAACCTCCAACCTTTGCAGGTAGCTCAGCTCCTGCAGGCTTGCATCCAGTCCCATCTCAGTCACCCGGTAGGTGCCGCCTAGCACCAGCGAGCGCAGGGCGCGGAAGCGTGTCAGGCCCTGCAGGTGCTCATCCCGAAAGGCAGGAACGCGAGACAGCACCATACACTCAAGCAGGGGCAGCACGGTGGGGTCCTGCCCCTCAAGGAGCCAGCCCATGGAAATTTCACAACTGTGCAGCTCCAGGGTCCTCAGGGTGCAAGGCAGACTGGTAACTGGCACCGTGCTCAGGTTGGCCACATGCAGGCAGAGACGCTTCAGGTTGGGGCACTTCTGGCCCAGGGCGTTCATCAGGGCTGGGGACAACTGGGAAGCCTGGGAGCCTGAAAGCAGGTAGCCACCCAGGCGCAGAGAATGGAGGCGGGATGTCATGTACCGGTGAAGCAGGTGCCATATGACTTTAGGCCGCACCTGTAAGAGCCAAAGATAGAGGTGACTAGGTGAGAGATACAGGGGTCTTCCAAGGTCCCCACCTACCTGGAGTCAGGCGAGCCCCAGTGAGGGTTCCGCTGCTTCCCTGGAATTATCCTTCCCCCACCAACTTCACCTGACCAGACACTTCTCCAGTTAAACAATTTAACCCCAACACTTTGACTCCCAGATTTCAATAAAAACAATGAAAGAACAAGACTATAGTGGATCTGTCTTTAGCAACAGAGTGGATTTTCATTATGTTCTGGAGTAAGTAACCCAGATTTTTATCCCTATTTTAACGACCACCTCGGAAAGAAATAACAACATAAAAGAAAACTGAAAAAAGCTAAAACCGTCCAGGGTACATCAGTTCTAGGTTTAAAAAAAAAATCACAGCCTGGTAATAGCAAACACTGTAAAAAAGTAACCCTGAGACATTAGACTTAGAAAACAAAGAGCTGATAGCACTGTGCATTGCACTGTGTGTACAGTTTACCTAGATAAATAATAAATAAAAAGAAAACACAGCATAAATTCTGTTGACTATTTTTGACAGAGGAATCACATCTTCCTGGACAAATTTAAACCTGCAAATTAGAAGGACAAATTTTTTTTGTTTCAGAATATCCTTATATTAGCCAACATGTGGAGAACCAGCTCTCAAGCCCTGCTGGTGGGAATTGGTCTCACTACTTTGGAACACAATCTGGTGATTTCTATTAAAATTTAAAATGTAGATACCCATTACCACCTGTTTTGCTTTTTAATACAGATATTTGTGTTTTTGCATGCAGAGAATATCTCCAGAAGGATTCCAAAGAAAATAGGAGCATTTGCTGAGCTGGGGGAAAAGCCAGGGTAACCTGGGTGACAAGATTGTTGGAGGAAGACATTCCTTTCCACCTTTTATTGTTTTGCATATTTTGAATTCTGGATACTCCGGGGAAGGGTTAAGGGCACCAGGAAAAAACCTTCAAGGGCTCTTAGCTTCATCTGTAGTAAATACTTCAACTTTTTTTGTTTTTGTTTGTTTTATCTGCAATTTATTTTGCAATGTTTTTAGAAAATAAAATGGACTGGTGGATGGAAAGAGGGATGGATGGATGGATCAACAGGTGATAAAACAAATGTACTTTGATAAATGGTGGTGTATCTTGGTGTTCCCTGTACTATTCTTTCAACTTTTACGTATGTTTAAAATTTTTCATAAGATGGTAGGAAAAAATAACTAATACAAAAAAAATAATCATTTTTAAAAAGATAATCTCAATAAAAATAATTTCTATACAGGGCCACAATTCCTTATCCAGAACGCTTGCGGAGAAATAGGTTTCAGAATTCAGAATTAACATGGTGTAGTCACCATATATAATACCATTAGTGGGTCTAGGTCAGCACTCTGTTATCAGGTTAAAGTTATTCGGTATAACATAAGACTATTTATTCTAAGTGGCATAAGAAAAAGAACATTAGTATCCTCACACCACTCCAGGTCAGGTTTTGGCACCAAATGAATTAGTATCAAGCTTACAAAACAAAACATTCCACTTTGCAAGGTTGTTTTTTTTTTTTTAAATACTCAAGGAGGACATTTTTTTAATGCTTTTAGAGAGGAAGAGAGAGAGAGAGAAACATCAATGTGAGAGAGAACATCAGTGTGAGAGAAATATGGATTGGTTCCTTCTATTACATGCCCTAACCAGGATCGAACCTGCAACCTGGGTGTGTGCCCTGATGGGGAATGGAACCTGCACAACACCTCGATGTTTCTTTCTCTCTCTCCCCCTCCCCCTTCCTCTCTCTCTCTAAAATCAATTTTTTAAAAAGTGATGTAATGTGAATAAAGCTAGTTGTGGGTGAATATATAGGTAAAACAGCATTTAATTTTCTAAATAGAATAGTATATCTAAACTTTAGAAACACATTAACAGTACTGTATATAGCTTGTGGGCACACACATAGGAAGTAAAAAAAATGCCAAAGGAAAGCTAAAATTCCATTTTATGATAGTGGTTCCCTCTGAGGAGGGTTTCAAAAAGGGCAAAAGAATATACCTATAAATGATGTGTGTGTGTGTGTGTGTGTGTGTGTGTGTGTTTCATATGATCCTCAGTAAATAAGGGCAAAGAATAAACCAGGTTAAATCTAGGTGGTGAGTACTTGTTTCTCTGAAACCATGTTATCCTCTATACATTTCTATATATTTGAAATAGTTCACAATAAAAACTAAAAATGCAAATGGTAGAAATTGGAAATGATTCGGATGCACTGCTCAGGAAATTAATTCTGGAAATAAGTTGACTATGGAAAATGATCTTCCCATGGAAACTCATCAATAATAATAATCATAAATTGTAATCTAGTCATCAGCCAGCATTTATCATATGCTGACTATGTATATCTCAGACACTAAGCCCATTCCCTAACAATCGGCTATCCTCACTTTGGAGATGGGGAATCCGAGGCCAGGAGGTCGCAAAGGAACACATAGGCGACACAGCCGGGATGTGCCCGGTACAGCCTGGCTGGAAATCCAGGGTGGGAGGGGCTGGTCCCTGAGGTCCAGCCACCGGACTACGGCCCAAGCCCGCCCCGCCTACCTCACTTACCCTGTAGACGGACAGGTCAATGTGTCGCCACAGCCACCCATCGTTCACCAGCCTCTTCCAACGGCGACAGACCCTGAGGAAGGAGAATGCCGTTAGAACAACCCCGACCCTGCCCTTCCCCTCCCCCGCCCCTCAACCGCGGGGCGAGGTCGCACCTGGAGAGGCGAATCCGGTCCCGGACCGGGAGGTAAGAAAAGATCTCCAACAGGACCAAGTCCGGCAAGTCCGAAAGAGCCGCCATGATCCCGCCGACACACATTGTCACTTCTGGTAAAGGAACTCCGTGATTCGCCCTGGGAGCCCCTCGGGAGGCGGGGGTAGCGGGGTGCGGGCCGGGAGGTGGCCACGGCCTCCGGTAGCCGGCCGAGAGTTTCAGCTGTCCTTCAGAACGAACGTGGTTGCCTCCCGGGGATTCGGACGAGACGCGAAGGACGAGCTTCCAACCGGTAGTGAGCGGGGAAGGCCTCGCTGGGGCGGTGACGACCCAGGGGGCGTGGTTAGGGGCGGGGCGCTTGGGGGCGGGCTTAAGGACGGTGAGGCTCCTCGGGGGCGGGGCTGGGGACGAGGACCTACCTCCCAAGTAACAAGAAGTGCAGGGGCAGAGCTGGGGACCGCGACGAGCCACAAAGCCGAGGTTAGGGTTCGGGACGCGGACCAAACTCGAAAGGTGGTGACAGACCAGGGTGCACGGCCGGGAGCAGACGTGGAGGGCCGAGGCTGGGGACCACTGCACAGCCAGGAAGGTGTAGTAGAGGCGATGACGAACCGTGAGGGGTCGAGTTGGGAACCGGACCAAGAGCGGAGAACGTGGCGGAGTGTGTGGCTTCTATCTTTCAATACTTAACAGTGTTTTTTGATACATATGCACGAGAATAATTTGTAGACATGAAATAATTTGTTAAAGGGCATGTTGAATTTTTCGTTTTGATTTATAGTGACATTGTTCCCACAGAGGCTGAGTGGACAGTCCTATCAAATGTCACTCATTTTTATATATTTTTTAAAAGATTTTATTTATTTTTAAAGAGAGGAGGAGAGGGAGAGAAACATCGATGTCCGGGAGATACATCCATGGGCCACCTCCTCAGGCCCCCAGCCAGCAACCCAGGCATGTGCCCAGACAAGGAATCGAACTGGCAACTCTTTGGTTCACAGGCTGGCACTCAACCCACTGAGCCACACCAGCCAGGGCTAAATAGCACTCATTTTTAAAATAGTAATTGATAAGGAACATAATCAGTACACACCCAGGCCAGGGATCAAACCGACAACCTAGGTATGTGCTCTGAGCAGGGATCTAACCCATAGCCTTTTGATGTATGGACCAATGCTGCAACCTAGGTACCTGGCCAGGGCTACAAAATGGAAACTTTTAAGGGTAGTTGTTCCTGGGGAGGGGCAGGGGTCTGAAGGAAGCCGATTTTGTGTGCTGTGTATGTATTTTTATACTGCTTGAATTTTTACCATGTGCAGGTACATATTACCTGTAAAAAACATAAGTCCCAAATACTAACAAATAAAACCTCTGATATTTTTCCTCAAACAGGAAAAATGTTTCCATCTCTGGCAGCCATCTTGTGACTGAAAGAAAATATCAAAAGAATTGCACAGAGGTCAAGTCATATGCCAAGACCTCAATCTCAAATTTTTCTGATGCCAGAAGGTGGCCTCTCTCACGATGCTCTATGGTCGCAATTTCCTCTGAAAAACCCACACCATCTTGCAGAGGCAACGCCTTCTGGGCTCCAGAGGCCTGAGTTTCCACTCACACCACCTATCAAGTGTGTTGCAAGGACCTCTTCATTTGTCTTCTTCTTTGTTTTCCTCCTCTATCAGACTGAACACTGAGGTGGCAGGTCGGCCCTGGTCATTGCTGTATGTTCAGGGCCTGCTGACATGCTGAGATTTTAGGGAAAGGGACCTCCTGAACAACTCCCTCTACCCCTCTGGTGAACCCTGGGTGGGAAGGTGCCATTAAGTTCAGAACCCAGGTGTCTCTGCCATCAGCACAGTTACAGGAGGTTCCTAAGAACCATCTTCTGCCCCACCTGCAAAATGAAGAGAAGGGGTCCCCATAAGAAAGCTCCTTCCTCTGGGCCAGAAACCCAGGAAACAAGGAAGCAGAAGGGGCCTGCCCAACTTGCTCCTTGGGTCAGGACCCAGACCTCTCCGTCCTAGGAAGCACCCAGAAGAAGCAAATCTGACTAAAGATCCTACTGCCTCCCAGACAGGGGCACGGGGCTGCCCTGGCCCTTCAATGTGCAGTCACTGAGCCCCTTCATAAGAAGCCTCAAATTAAAATTACTCTGGTGTGGAATGGGAAGGTGTGGTGTCCTGTCTCCTGAGGCCCCCTCCCCCTCTTACCTGGGTTCAGGGGAGTCTACTGGGACTTCCCATTGCCTGCCCTCCTCAGGATGGCTTAGCCCAGCTGGAGCTCCCCATGGAGCTCAAGCCCCCAGCAACCTCAGACTTTATTTTCCTCCCCTTTCCAAAACACTCCCCACCCCTTTCCAATCTCCCCTAGCCCATAACTCAGCACCATGATCCTGTGCTTGAGCTATCTTTGATTAGCATTGAGAAATTAGAACTTCCTTTCTTAAAAAAAAAACTAATAGCCCTGGCCAGTGTGCTCAGTTGGTTGAAGCGTCCTTCTGTGCACCAAAATATTGCAGGTTTGATTCCCAGTCAGGGCATGTACCTAGGTTGCTTGTAAGGGAGACTACCAATCGATGTTTCTGTCTCACATCAATGTTTCTCTCTCTCGTCCCCCCTTTCTCTCTCTCTAAAAGCAATGAAAAATGTTCTCAGGTGAAGACTAAAAAAAAAAACAACTCACATTTACTACCCCACCCCCACCCCATTACAAATGTAAATGTCCATTGTAATCTGGGAAAATACCAAAAAGCACCAAGGAAAATAGGCCTCAGCAATTTATCTTGTGGTATCGACATAAGAAACATCCAAACCTGTAGAGAATTTTTATAAGTTTATCTAAGCCAAACTGACGACGTGCTGGGAATATCTCACTCAAATGCTCCACAGAGTAAGTTTTGCAGTTCTTATGCATTTGAAATTAAGGAGGGAACCAGTAAGGAGAGGAAAGGCAGGGATTGGATTACAGGATAGTTAACAAGATTATGATGCTCTCTTGGTCTTGGTGAAGCTTATTACAAAGGTGTGTTAACCTAGATTCTTAGAAACAATGGACAGGGCTTGCTTAAAGCAAAGTAAACCTTTTACTAAAAAGGTATGTGCCTGGGACAAGACTACCCACTATGACCTCCCAGTTTGAAATTTATGATCAGATCACCCACTCTGTCAGGTTACTGTCCTTAGAACTCCCTTTTCATCCACAGAACATAAGGAGCCCCCACCCCACCCCGTTCGCACCGGCCCTGGGGAACCAGCCTGGAGTACAAGGGCTACAAGGTAAGTTTGAGATCTACAAAGTGCTTCCTTGAGGGCGGGAGCGACCTTTGTTGAAGATAAAAACCTGGCTGATTTTGCAATTGTGCCGTTTCCACCTTCCTCGCTTCTGTTGCCGTTAGCGCGCAACGTCCATTCTAATAAGTGCTGGTATCCAGGCCAGGATCCAGGATCAAGCGGTTCGGTTCCTTCGCCTATGGACTATAGTCTGCACCCCAGAGGGGAGGTCCAGCCCAGAATGAAGGCAGAGGGCGGGACTCGACCCGGCTCCCCGTAGGCCCGGTAGTTGCAGTGAGCGGCATCGGCAGGCTCAGGAACAGCAGGTCACTAGGACCCCTCTAGGGTCCCCAACTGACGATGTCTCCCCACAGCGAATGGGGCCTCAACCAGCTGGGCCCTGACCTCTGACTCTCCCTCCCCGCCCCTTCCCCCGGCCCTCCACAGGCTGGGACCCCCCAATCGACCCCACGCACCAGCCGCAAGTTTCCCCTGCCTAATCTGGGGACTCCAAAGCAGCGCCTGAGGACAGCAAGCCTACGCTAGAGCAGGTTCGGCAAAGAATGCTATGGGGCGTTAACTAACACCGGGGAAGGGGCGGGCGCTTTGGGCTGCTCACTTCCGCTTCCGGTTCTCAGTGTCGGATCCGGCCCTGGCTTCGCTCACCCACGACTAGGTTGTGGCGTCGGCAGGTTCTAGGCGATTCGAGGTGAGGGGCCAAGTGGAGCGGTCTGGTGTCGGAGAACGCTGTAGGGACCCGGCCATCGACGGTCTACGGTCCCGCGAGAGACGACCTGAAGGGGGAGAGGCGCGGCTAAGTGGGATCCGCGGTCCTGGGACACGGAACTTCGGGTCCCGGAGGACTCGCGTTTGGGGGGGTTGGGAAGCGAACATAAGTCTAAACCGGAGGTCTTGGGGCCTGGGAGTCTTTGACGTCCAGCCTCTGCTGCTTCCCAACTACTGCCCTCTGTAGTTCCAGACAGGATGATCGAGGTTGTTTGCAACGACCGCCTGGGGAAGAAGGTCCGCGTAAAGTGCAAGTATCCACTGGTGGCGGAGAGACAGTGTGGTCCCTAGGGGTGCTTGGAGTGAGACAACTCAGTCTGTGTTGTAGAGGGGGCGGATGGGGTCCTGGCAAAGTGCATTCAGCCCTGTAATGCCCTCTTCTGTGTCCTACTACTCCGTGCCATTTTCCTTAACTCCACTGCGCCCAGCACGGATGACACCATCGGGGACCTTAAGAAGCTGATCGCAGCCCAAACGGGTACCCGTTGGAACAAGATCGTATTAAAGAAGTGGTGAGTGCAGTGACAGAGCCGGGGGCTGGGGGAGCCCTGCAGACCGCCCGTTGGTTGGGCAGGGCTTCCTTAGCTTACCTCCAGGGTGAGGAGCCACCTCAGGTTTCTGTTTGAAAGGTTGCTATCCCATAGGTACACCTTTTATGTTTTTTTTTTCTTTTCTTTTTTTCAAATCATTTTTTTAATTGTTATTCTATTATGATTGGCCCAATTTTCCCCCTCTGCCCCTTCCCCTCTGGTCACTTTCCTTCTGTTCCATGTTTCCATGCCTGTGGTTCTATTTTGTTCATTAGTTTATTTTATTTTGTTCATTAGATTCCTCTTATAGGTGAGATCATATGGTATTTGTCTTTCAGGTACACGATTTTTAAGGACCACGTTTCTCTGGGGGACTGTATCCTTTGTGTGACTTCTTGAGGAAGGGTCCACACACTGCGTCCTGGTTCTCTTTGTTCAATACTGAGTCTGAGATGTACAATAAGATGTTTAACTTAGTATGTAGCACATGGTAAGCATTCAGAAAATGGGAGTCACATAATTATTTTGTTGGAGGAGGAGGAGGGTGGTTTCCCTGTTAAATGTTGAGGCTTAGAAGACACTTTAAGGTCAAAATATTTATTACAGTAGAACTCCATGTAGTGTGGACAGGAGGTCAGGGTGGAGTGAATCAGCTGTGCAAAAAGAGCATGACCTTTTTTTTTTATAGTTTGGATTCTTTTCATATCAAAATGACCCAGTCCAAAATGGCTTTCTTGGCTCTGGGCTGAGCGCTCAGGCTACCCTGTCCCAGCTGTGAGAGGTGAGCGGTTGGGGACCGAACCCGTGGTAAGGATTCCTTAACACCTTTACTTCAGATGAAATCCACGATGGGATGAACCTGGAGCTTTATTACCAATAAGCAGAATTCCTTGTCCACGCTGTGCCCTCCCTACCTCTCCCCTCTTCTCCCACCCTCAACCCCCACACTGATATGGATGCTTGTTTTTAAAAAGTCATGTTAATAAAAACTTAGAAGCAGCTTGCTTCATTGTTGTCCTCTTTGAATGAGAACTGTTTAAGGAGGGGAGGTTAGCATCTTGTTGTCACTATACCCTCAGTGCCCAGGGGGCTCAAGATTGACTGGATCAGCCAGAAGACTGGAAGCTTGTGTGGAAGCTCAGTGCTCTGGGCTTTCCATGGGTTTCTGAAGGGCAAGAGATCCTGAAATTATTTTCATCCTAATGGACCAAGGCGCCTCTGGGTAGGGACAGTAGATGTAGTAGTTAGGACAGGTTCTGGATTCAGACAGACTATGGGTAGAATCCCAGCTCTGATACCAACAGTGACCCTGGGCAAGTTACTTAACCTCCCTAAGCCTTCACCTTTTCCAAACTGGAACTGATAGTTCACTATCGCGTTGGTGAAGTGTAGATGAAATAAAACATGACTAAGCATCTACAGTTCCTGGCATTTACAAAGTCTTAGTGAACAGAGCAAGACAGTGTGGCATAGGCTGAATTTTGACTGATCATTAGTAGTGGGATTTGAGGAAGTCAGCTTCTTTGATCCTCAGTTTCCTCCTCGAAATGGGGTACCATGACGATGCTCACATCTCAATGAGATAGTGCAGTTAAAACAGCAGGATGTCTGCTATGTGTTGTTAGCTGTCTCCAGCCTTCTCCAAGATGTGAGTAGACAGGACGCCAAACACCCCATCTCTGTTCCTTCCCCTAGCCATAGATCCTAGTGTCAACCTTGGCCTTGGCCTTTCCCAGATCCTTATACTGGAGCCCTTCTCAAGAGCTTCACCCAGAACCTTGCTCCATTCTTTCTCCCCTCTCTTGCACTGACCTGCCCTATCCTACCTCAGTACACAAACATGGTCGAGTCTAGCCCAGTGCTGCTTCCCTTCCCCACAAGCTCCTCCCAGCCTCTGCCTTCCCTTCACCACCAAGCTTCTTGGGAGGTGAACCTACCAGCTGCCTGGGATGCTGCTGGCCTGTAGGCAGTTGAGAATGTTTCTCTTTGGCCTCCATTAGTCATATCTCTACCCACCTCTTGGCTTCCCTCCTGTGCCTAAGATGTGTCTGTTTCCTGGTACCCTTCCTCTTCCTACACTTAACGCTCAATCTCTCCTTTACATGTCTGTTAAAACAGCCCTGCACCCAATTTTTTTTAACTCCATGACAGCCTTTTATTAACCAATATCACCCCAATAAATTTGATTTAAAAATATACATAAGAAATTAACAAATATAAAACCTGAAGTAAAGCAAAAAAAAAAAAAAGATGTAATAATAAACTACATGAAAGCCTTGACAAGGTGATTCCTTATAAATTCAAATCAGCATAGAAAAGTGCACACTGAAAGTGGAACCCCTTTCCTCACTCCAGTCGCTCGTAGGTCAGGACTTTTTCAGTGCATTGGTATAAACTGCAGTTTTATTTTTTAAGATTTTATTTATTTTTTTAGAGAGAGGGGAAGGGAGGGAGACAGAGGGAGAGAAACAGCAATGTATAGTTGCCTCTCACATGGCCCTCACTGGGGGACCTGGCCCACAACCCAGGCATGTGCCCTGACTGGGAATTGAACCAGTGACCTTTTGGTTCCTAGCCCGCTCTCAATCCACTGAGCTACACCAGCCAGGGCTATTTTAACAGACAACTATGCTAATATCTGCATGTAAAAAAATCCAGATGTTATGTTAAAAATTGTTTCATATTAAACCACCCCTCCCACCAGGGGAAGTCATTAACATTTGAGTGAATCCAGAATTCCGTGATATAAACCTATAGTTTTTACACAGTTGAGACAATTATACATACTCTAATATTGATACTTTTCAGCAGCTTGCTTTTTTAATGCTTTGATATCTTTCCATAAATGATGTCATTTTTTTTTTAAAGAAATTGTGTCTCAAAGGTCATTGGCCTGCTCCTTTTTATTTATTTATTTACTTTTTTAGAGAGAGGGGAAGGGAGGGAGAAAGAGGAGAGAAACATCAATGTGTGAGAGATACATTGGTTACCTGTCACATGCCCCCAGCTGGGGACCTGGCCCACAACCCAGACATGTGCCCTGACTGGGAATCGAACCGGCAACCCTTTGGTTCACAGGCCAGTGCTCAATCCATTGAGCCACACCAGCCAGGGGTGGTGTCATTATTTTAAATAACTCTATTTGTTGATTTGTTATGCTTTCTACACACTATAATTGCTTTGCTGTACTATGATTTGCCTTTTTCCACCCTGCAAATACATCCTTGCTATGTATAGGCCAGGCACTGTTTTGAGTGTTATATATAAATTAACTCATTTAATCTTTACATCAAAGGTATGTATAAAATATATTTTATTTCTTATCCTCATTTCACAGATGGGAAAGCTGAAATGCAGAGGTTAAGTAATTTGTTCAAGGTCATAGCAAATGCTGGAGCCAGGCTTGAACTCAAGCAATCTGGCTCTTGAGCGCTGTTAACCTTCTACTGCATCCTGTCTCTACTTTCTTGTGAACAAGTTTCCGTTTTTCGTGTCACTGAGCCTCATTCTTTTTAAAGGTAACACGAGGGTCCACGCTATAGATGAACTGTATTTGAGCTCTTACCCATTAGTGTCTAACTTCCAAATATATCTCCATCCCTGGGTCCCCAATCACCTCCTCAGTATCCCATGGGCGCTGCACACTCCATTTTAAATTGAAATTGAACTCATCCTTCTCCCACCTGTGCTTCCTCCCATGTCCCCATCTGAGTGGCAGTGCTAACAACCACGAGTCAGCAGGAAGGAGGCAAAAGTCAGCTTGAGAGAAAAATAGTGAAGTGAGTAGGTTCCAAAGTACCAAAGTGTAAGGTGTGTGGGTCGGTGGCATAGGGAAAGGGTTAGCTTTGCACAAAATATAAAAGGGGGTGGGATAGTCTGCGAGGAAACTAGAGGAAAGAGGTGGGAAGAGGGAGGATGGAGCAGCCAAATTCAGGTTTCTGGTTATTAGCTGCTCATCACCACGGCAACTGCGTTGCTACGGCAACAGCAAAGGCAGCACCACATCTCCCAACTACCCCGTCGGCTGGCGTTACCGCCACACCAACCAGACACTTCCGCATGGGGGTCTGCGGTCGTCCGGAAATGATTTAGGAAGAAGGGAACTGCTGCTGCAGTAGCCAATCGGATGGGTTCTGTGGCTAAGAACGCGTAGAAGGGGTCGAGACTTCTCTGAAGCCTGCCAAAGGGCCTTGAGAAGGCGGAAGTGTGTCCCTACCTCACCACTAAAGGGGCCGAGGAGAGGAGAAAGGCGTGGCTCAGGCTTTAAAAAAAAAAAAAAAAAGGCGGAGAGGATACGCCTATCGTCGCTTCTGCCCAATAGAAAGCCAGAAGCCCAGTTAAGGTGCCCAATGAGTGTCGTTGCCAGTCTTCTGTTCTAAGTGCTATTAGCCAATAGGCGGTGGTGGTGGGCGGGCGCGGGTGGCAGAGGCGGTGCGGCGGAGGCGGAGCAGGCGCTGCAGCAGGAGGGAAGATGGCGGACGAAGAGAAGCTGCCGCTCGGCTGGGAGAAGCGCATGAGCCGCAGCTCAGGTGCCGCGGGGGTCGGGGCTGGGGCGGGGCCGCGGGGGCCTGCGGAAGTAGGACTCGAGTTCGCCCCTCGGGTACGGCGCAGCCGCCCGATTCCCGTGGGGTCTTGGCTCCTCCGCGTCGTCCGGGGTAACGGCCCCGGCCCGTCCTGTGGAGTCTCGAGCCTCTGGAGCTGGGAAGCCGGAGAAAACTGAGGCGGGGACGGGGCTGGGGAGGTCCAACGCGCTGCGGGGGGGTGGCCGGGGCGGGGGGGTGATCCCATAGCATCTCTCCGGGCGATGGCCCTGGCCCTGCAGATCTGGCTGACATCTTTCGGCCTAATGCACCTGATGTCGCTGGGGAACGTCTCTGCACCCCGCTGGGCCCGGGGGGATGACCCCTGGGAGAGGACACCCCAAGCTCATGCTCAGGGCGTGGCTCCAGGGTGATGCCCGGCCTCGGATGCACAACCTACCCCAGCTACCACGCCTGCCACCTACACCTAATCCTGAACCTCTGGTTATATTCTGCCTGATGAGGCCTCCTGTTGTTTGGTCCGGTTTAACGCTCATCTACAATAATAATGTCGACAACAGGGCACTTCATCAGCACCAATCATTCTGCCAAACGTTTTAAGTTTCTTCTCTCTAAATGGCCACAGGTTTGGGAAATCGGTTGCCATTATTTCCATTTTGCAGGTGAGGAAACTGAGGCCAGAAAATGTAAGGAACTTGCCCGAGGTCATTCATTCGAGGGGGTGGGGGGCTTAGGGCTGGGTTAGAACCCAGTCAGTTTGACTCCAGAGCCCCATGCCCTTGTCACTGCAAACTGCAGAGGAGTGGTCCTTACATCTTACTCCATTGCTTCCATTGCCCACAGTAATCATAGTCGTAGTAATAACTCTGGTTTATTGAACGCCAGGCACTCTGGTGAGCACTTTGCCTATATCCTCATCCATGCTCCACATTAACCCCAAGAAGTTTGATGGCCTTACCTCTTAACTTTATCCACTTCTCAGGGAGATAGAGTCCATTGCTAAGGTTTTAGAGACCATCAGTGGCTCAGCTCTCGCTCACCTTACTCTAGCCCTGGCCTGTGGCTGTGACCTGTGGCATAAACCTGATGCTCTGCTCAACTCTGGGCCTACAGTCCTGCCATTTCTGCTTGGCTTGACCCTGACAACCCTCCTCAGAGGTGGCACCCAGCCCTTCACAAGTGCTGGCCACAAGTCCTCCATATTACCCAGGCAAACTCTGGGTCCCTGGGATGACACCCCTTTTCTACCGGGTCCCTCCCGCTTCAAGTTGTGTGCAGTGTTCACACCATGCTCCTCAGTCCCTGGTGACATCTGGCCCCCAGTAGTGCTGGGCCCACTTTGTGTGGCACAGTACACTATAGGGGAGAGAGCAGAGCTTTGGTGTGTGACATCTGGGTACAGTTCCTGCCTCTCACCATAATGTGCCCGGGGCACAGTAAGCACTTGGGAAACATTATCTAGTTTTCTTGACTATAAAATAGCAATAGTAATAGCTATCACACTCTTAATATGTGTCAGGAGCTATGTTAAGCACTTTAGAGATTTGAACTTATTTAGTCCGTACAACAACCCAACAGGCAAGTACTGTTGTCGTCTCCATTTTACGGGTGAGAAAACGGAGGCCTGGGGAAGGTAGGTCATGCAGTGAGTGAGGGGCAGAGCCACATTTGCATAGGTGGTCTGGCTCCTGAGTGTATGCTTTGAACCACTTCATCTCCCCCACCCTGGCTTCTTCTCTTGTCACCTGGGTTATTCAGAGTTACCAGTGACTGAAGTTACCACGTCTTACTTGCTTGACCGGTGCTGATCCGTCCCCACCTAGAATGGTAGCTCCCTAAGGGCCTGTGGCACGTGGTAGGTATGCACGGGATTTGCTGAATGATGGCATCTCGTCGGCCAGTCCCTTCTTCTGACTTCAGGGTGGTATCCTGTGAGCAGGCCCAGCTGAGTTTCCCACCTCCTCTCCCTCCAGGCCGGGTGTACTACTTCAATCACATCACTAATGCCAGCCAGTGGGAGAGGCCAAGTGGCAACAGCAGCGGCGGCGGCAAAAATGGACAGGGGGAGCCCACCAGGGTCCGCTGCTCACATCTGCTGGTCAAGCACAGCCAGTCACGGCGGCCTTCGTCTTGGAGGCAAGAGAAGATCACTCGGACCAAGGAGGAGGCCCTGGAGCTGATCAACAGTGAGCAGGGCTGGACACAGGGTCTGGGGGGAGGGGGGCTTCTCTCCCCCAGGGGGCAGAGCAAGCCTTGTAGAAATCACACCAGACCCTCCGCCCCAGCTTGCTCAGCTGTCAGGTGTGGCATTGGCCCACATGGAAGTACCTGTACATGACATGAGCCTGGCCCACGCAGCCACCTCTTCTTTTTCTTTCCATCTGTAGGAGTGGGAGGACCCAGCCTTGGGGGCTGGCAGACCTGGGTTCAGGTAGTAGCTATGCCCCTATAAGCTCTACAACCTTGGGGCACCCAAGTCACCTCCCTGAGACTCACTTTCACCTCTATAAAGCAGACATTGTCATATACCCGCCTCTGAGGCTTGCTGTGGAAACCCAGCGGGATAAGACAGTGTGTGGTGCACAGCGGGCCCTCAGTCAGTGGGAATGGTTGTTGATAATGTCATCAAGCAGGTTCTGCAGCACATGCAAGGGCCCATACAAAGGCCCATACAAGAGGCTGGGAAGGTAGCAGTACACGGCTGGCCAGCAGTTTATAAGTTTATTCTGCCCAGGGAGAGGAGGCTGTTCCTTGCTAGAGCAGTGGCTGGCCAACTTTTTCTTACAAGTCCCAATGGTAAGTAGTTTAGGTTTTGCTGGCCACACAGTCTCTGTAAGCTCTACTTTGTAACGTGATAGCAGCCACAGACAAGATGTAAACAAATGGATGTGGCTATAATGCCAGTAAAACTCTATTTACAAAAATTGCAAGCTTTGGCCTGTGGGCTGTTGTAGGGAGAACCCTGATCTAGAGCTGTCCGGTGTGGCTGCTACCACCTACATGTGGCTATGTCCATTTAAATTAATTAAAATTAAGTAATATTAAAGATTATTTCTTTTTTAAGATTTTATTTCTTTTTAGAGAGGGAAAGGGAAGGAGAAAGAGAGGGAGAGAAACATCAGTGTGTGATTGCCTCTCACACACCCCGTACTAGAAATCTGGCCCACAACCCAGGCATGTGCCCTGACTGGGAATCAAACCACTGACCCTTTGGTTCACAGTCTGGTACTCAGTCCACTGAGGCACACCAGCCAGGGCGTAAAGATTGTTTCTTTAGTAGTGCTGGCTGCACTTAAAGTGTTCAGTAGCCACATGTGGCTGGTGGCTGCCCTCTTGGACAGCACAGATATAAAACATTTACATCCTTGCAAGAAGTTCTTTTGGACAGTGCCAGTCTGCACCACCATGCAATTTCATCATCCACTGGGCCTCTCCCACCAGAAACCCTAGACCCCTCCCTGGCCGCTCCTACCCCACAACTGGTCCCTCACCCATGCCCGACAGCCTGAATTCACATCTGACTGTCAGGTCCTGGCTGTATGGCCTTAAGCAAGTTACTTGACATCTCCGAGCCTCAATCTCTTTTGCCTCTTAAGTTTATGTGATCCACCCACAGGGAAGTTGTGAGGGCTCCAGCCTAATACTGTAAAGCACGAGTGATAGCACCTGGCAGCTAGTAAAATTGCTAACGGTGATTATGCTTGTTATTAGCACAGGCCTGGCAAAGAGTACACACTCAGTATCGGCTGTTGTTTAACCGTCATATCACTTGGTCCAGTACCTGGCCTGTAGGACATTTCTTCTACTTGCACACACACACCCACATGGTGTCTGGCATGATTAATGGCACTTGTAGCTGAATACCTCCTAGCACTGTAGAGAGGATCTGAATTCTTGCACAGAATCTTAAAGGCAGATTAAAAATCTTGCCTCCTGAGCTTTATGAGGGCAGGGACTGGATCTGTCTCCCCACTGTATTTCCACCAGCCAACACACAGCCCATGTTAGCACTACAGCACTGTTTCATGCGCCAGTAGGAAGCGAGAGGGATTATTGGTGGAGGAAATGACAGAAATAAAGGCCTGGGGCCGGGCTGTGCAGGGGACTGAACAGGGACCAGATCCTTCAAGGGCAGGTCCCAGCGGGGCAGAGGAGGGCCCAGAGTGAGGCAAAGAATTGGGGTCCTACCTGGTGATGGCACGGAACACGTGGCCAAGTGTGATCTGAGGGGGCCCTGCAGTGGTGTGCTTTCAGAACTGTGGCTGGAGGGGGAAGGGCCAGGGAAGCTGGAGGATCCAGAGCGCAGGCTGGCTGGGACCAACTGTGAGTGACGGAGAAGAGGGAAAGTGGGGGTGGAGGGTTGTCTGCCCCAGAGGGAAAGGAGGAAGTAGATGGGGAAAGCCCAGAGAGAATCTTGAGATGATGTCTTGGGTCCTCCAGCTCAAGTGGTCCCCGTTCTGAGGCTTCTGGACCACATGAGAATGAGCAAGAGGTAACGGGCATTTGAGATTGAGTGGCAAGTGGTACCACCACTAGCAGAGGGGACATGGGAAGAGGTGCAGTCTAGGGAGGGACTCAGTCTGAGGAGCCAGAGGAAGAGAACTTGGGGAAGCAACTGGGAGAGGACTTGGGTTCAGCAGATCAGCCAGACCAAAAGCAGAAACTCTTGGGACAGTTCTGGCAAGAGATGGCAGGAGGCTAAAGCAGGTGGGCACAGTAAAATCTCATCATGTCTTGGAAGGAAAACGGGCTGTGGGGACTGCCTGGGAGTGGCAGTGAGGATGCCTCCGCCATCTCTAGGATGGACAGGTGAGTGTCTGGTGGGGCTGACACTGTGGTGGGGGCCTGAGAGGCTGAGGTCAGCTTGGATCTTGGGGAGGGTTAGCTGGGGTGGGGGGTGCTCCCAGTAAGTAGCAGGGCCCTGGGGCCTAACTTTAAGTGGATGAAGACTAGAGTTAGAAAAGACAGGGCATGCCCGCCTGTGCTGGAGGGCCTGGTAGAAGCTGTGGGAGGAATTGCAGCTAGAGATGATGACTTGAACTTGGAGGTGGGTGGGAGGGGTGGAACAGATTCCAGAGAGATTTAGGAGGCAGAATCCACAAGGGATGGGGTAAGGTTGGAACCAGTGTGGCTCGCCCTGGAGCCACACAGAGATGGACGCTGGTGCCAGCTGTGTGGCCTTAAGCAAATGTCTTCATCGTCAGAGCCTCAGTTTCCTTTTCTGTAAAACCAGGACAAGATAGCCATGAAAATCCAGGGAGTACTTAGTAGAGCAATGGCCTCAGTGTCTAACACTCACTTTCTATGCGATGGAGCCTTGACCTCAGTCATTTAGGCGTGTGTGGTGGGGGGCCAAGGTCAAGCAAGGCCTTTGTTCACAAGCAGCCCCTGCTGCTTCCCCAAGGCTGATGGGAAGAGCTCTGGGCAAGGTTGCAGGAGGCCAGTGGGCTCAGCGGGCAGACTGTCTGATGACCTTGGGCAGTGATCTCCCTCTTTTGGCCTCAGCGTCCCGAGACACTGAGATGGGGCTGTGCCAGGCCGCCTTCAGGGTTGTTAGGAGGGAGCAGCGAGATGCAGACTGTGGTGCCATGTCAGCAAGCTTGGGATGTTTGGGCCTCCTGTTTCCTCCCCTGAAAGTGAACGTTCCCCTTATCATGGCTTGTTCCAGGTGATCAGGAGATGAGGATTTGGGCAGCACGCTCTGTAGCTGGCAGCCTGGTCTGGAGTCCATCAGTATCCATTTAGAGCCAGTGCTCCCCGTTGCCCCAAGGGGACAGGCTGCCTGCAGTGAGAACCAGCGCATCCAAGTTTTCTGCTGATGCTCCTTTTCTCAGCGTCGGCTCCTCTGCAGCTGCTGGGCTGTGGCCAAGGGCTATCAGAGATCCAAGAACTGGCTGCCTGGAATTGCCGGTGTCCTTGTGTGAGGAGGCCAGGCCTTGGAGAAGCCCTCCCCACCTGCCCTCCATCCCTCTGCCCCCATATGCCCAGGGCTTAGGGCTTCAGGGAGACCCTGGTGTGAACAACAGTCCCCCCAAATACACCCATGCCCAGGATTGAGGGTCAGTGCATGCCTTTGGTCAAGTCCCCCACCCTAGGTCAGTGACTCCCTTCCAGCCTGCTGGGTCTGTGGTCTCTCTGGGCCCTTCGTGCTGCATCTTGGGTCTTCTGGGATGACAGAACTCAGCCTGTCCTCTTTTTCTTGTCAAGGTTTCTTCCCTTGTTTGTCTCCAGACCTTTTTAAGGTCAGAGACCACCCCATTTGTTCACTCACTTCCCCTTGGGTAATTTTGCTGTGTTGTTTTGGGTTACCATAACAGAATACCAGAGCCTGGGGACTTAGACAACAGGGATTTATTTCTCACAGTTCCAGGGGCTGGAAATTCAAGATCAAGGCTCTGACTGACTGTTTCTGGTGAGGGCTCTTCTCCAGGCTCATAGACAGCTGCCTACTGATGTGTCACCACAGGGCCATTGTGCTTGCCCCTGTAGCAAGAGAAAGCTGGAGCTCGATGGTGTCTCTTCTGAGAACACTAATTATCGAATTAAGGCCTCACCCTGATGACCTCATTTAACCTTAATTACCTCTGTAAAGGCCCATCTCCTTGTACAGTCTCATTGAGGGGTTAGGGCTTCACAAACGGAGGGCACACAATTCAGTCCGTATTATGGGGACTGACAGATGTCAAGGGCTTGCTTTTGTCCAGGTCCTGCTGCAGCAGTAACTTCTTTACTCCTGACAATAGCTCTCCAAGGTGGGAACTGCTAATTAGCCCATTTTACAGGTCAGGCAAGTGAGGCTCCAAGAGGAAAAGTCACCCACCAGGGTCACAGCTCAGGAGCAGTAAAGGTTCAGAGTCCAACCTCCTCAGCCTCCGGGGATATGTTGTGATCTGCCAGCAGGAGCAGATGCCGTTCTGTTGTGCCTCCTGTTTCAGGGGCTCCTGAACTCACCGAAGTGGGGGGTAAGGTGCCTGCCCTAGACTGGGAGCTCCCCGAGAGGCCACCCTGGTCTGCCTGGCTCTCAGTGCCCTAGCTGGAGCTCTGTTGGATGAGGGTTGGATGAGCACTGTTTCGATGACACTGACACAGTGTGGGGAGGCCAGGACATTGCTGGGGAAAGGCCAGGGGCCTCTGGTTTGTACTTCTTTCTTGCTCCCTCTTTAGCATTTGGGCCTGAGGCTCACAGAAAAAGTATAAAATTTCAGCACTTCTGCCTACAGAGCCCAGTGGTGGATCCCTCTCCCTCCTTCCCCGTGGCCTGTTTCTGTCTTATTTATTCATGAATTCCTTCAACATTAGTGAGCACCTGTTTTGTGTGCAGTGCCAGGTTCTGGGGACACTGCAGTGAGCAAGGCCGACCTAGCCCTTGTCCTCCCACTGTGAGGCAGGTCACAGACACACAAACAGGACCATGTTAAGTACAGACCCAGGGAGGCACCTCACTTAGCCAGGTTTTAAGGAAGCCTCCTGGGTGAGACCAGAAGAGAGCAGGTGAGCTTCAGGTGGGAAGAGATATCTAAGTAAGGGTGGCATTATGGACACCAAGGTGGCAGGTAGATTGGGGGGTGGGGGGCATGTGTAAGACTGAGTTGAGGGGACACAGGGATCTGAAGGTTCCCTTGCATCTTGTGGCCAAGAACAGACCCCTGTGACAGGGACACAGGGAAGAGAGGTGATGAGGATGTTTGTGGGAGTATCAAGCAGATCAGATACAGGACACTGTGGTTGCTGCTTTGATATTCAGTGAATGGATGATGGCCCCATAGTCATAGCCATGCCACTTGAACCGGTTCCTGGCAGATGGGTGACAGTGACCTTAAGGTCAAACGGGAAACTGAGGCTGATGGGCCTGGTTGGGTGTCTGAGCCTCAGAGTGCCGGGTAGATGAATCCGCAGTGTTCTGTGCGGCACAGACATGTACCAGCCTGGCGTGTCACAGCCGTGTTTGGATCAGACAGGAGCAGCAGTAAGAGCATCACGGTGGTGTGCAGAAACCCTGGCAGGTGTGACAGGGTGACCCTCCCATCGGATGTGCGCTGGTGTCCTATTGCTGAGCCAGGTGGGCGCGTCGCCCTGGGCACCCCCAGGGGCCTCAGGGACAATGTCCCTGGAAGAGGGGCAGTTGTGAAAGCCACACAGGCCCAGCTGGGTCCGTGGGAAGGAAAGAGCAGAGGGGACCAGGTCACTGCCCCCTTTCGTCTTTGTCCTGCTTTCCATCCCTGAGATACCCTGGGTGGGGTGTGAGGTAACCAACAAGGAGCTGCTGCCCACCCCAGGAAGCAGGCCAGATGTCATGGGAGCCCACCCTGTGGCTGAGTCTGTGGGCACAGGGAGGAGGCTGGCAGGGGCACTCGTTCATGTGCCGGGGCAGCTGGCCAGAGCAGGACGGAGGCATTCCAGGGAGGGAGGGACGGATTTTGGCACCAAGGGGCTCCTGCCTGGACTCAAAAAAGCAGCTGGTGGCTCCTTCCTACCTGCACACACAGGGTCCCCTGTGCTCTGAACCCAAAGGAGAGTCACTGTGATGCTTGTTGCTGCCCCCAGCACCCTCTGCTGGGGCCCTTTTCCTTCCTCTCAGCCCCAGCCTCCCTCTTCGTCCAGAGGAAACTGGTACCTAGTGGGGACAGTTTGGGCCACACAGAGAATATGGTACTCTGCCAACACACCCAGTTAGGGCAGCTGGGAAAATAGCCTTGTCAGCTGCCTCTGGGGCTGTATAGTCCATGGGAATGACACATGTCCTTTCCCGGGTCTCTTTACAATGCCCCAGTGGGCCACCCAGGCCTTCCTCCAGCTTTTGACAGAGAGGACAACCAAGGCCCAGGGACTAGACTCAGCCAGCTCCTGTGGCAGAGGTAGGCTCACACTCTGGCTTCCTGCCCTTCTAGAGGATTCTAGAAAAGTTTCCCACCACTGTCCTGGAGGCTCTCGAGGGCCCTAGTCTCCAGCCTCCCTCTTTGTCTGCCCAGTTTCCTGCTGTCCTCCCCTGTGGGGCCTGGAGTTAACTTTTCTCAGAGTATATGTAGGAAGGGACCATGCTAGGTTCATGTTATATTTGTGTGGAGTGGGGAGGGTGATCGGGGGAGCGGGAGTTAGGACTGGGGTGTGAGACCGGCATGGCTGTTGAGGTTACTGCAGGGTCTCAGTGCACACATGCACATGGAAGGCACCACTTAAGGGACACCTGGGACTCCAGGCATTACTGCACATGTGTGCAGGGAGAAGGCATTTGTGGGTGTGTTAGCATGTGGGGGTGGCAAGTATTCACCCATGCATGCGTGTGTGTGTGTGTGCACTCACGCGCACAGTAGAGCAGAAGTTGCACGGCTCCATCCTGAGTGATGTGCCACCGTCCACCTGGAGCTCTCTGCCCTGTCTGTCCTGCTGCTGATGTGGAGGTCTCCTGTGTGCCTCATGTCGTGTGTGTCCACAGGCTACATCCAGAAGATCAAGTCGGGAGAAGAGGACTTTGAATCTCTGGCTTCACAGTTCAGTGACTGCAGCTCGGCCAAGGCCAGGGGAGACCTGGGTGCCTTCAGCAGAGGTGCGAAAATAATGGGCACCACCGGGCCTGTGGAGGATGGATGGCATGGCCCCTGCCACACAGGCTTTCAGGGTCCACCAGGTGGCAGCACAGTCCCTCCCTCAGGCTCCAGAGGCTGCCTTGCTGTGGGGATAGGGGTGACTGTCGGAGCCTTCTGCCCATGGCATTCCATCCCAGGTTGGGGAGTCAGTCTGTGTGTTTCTTTGCACATTTTTCCCCACCACAGACCCACCAAGCTGCCATTTGCCTCTCCCCCTGTTGGAGGTGTAAGGCAGAGTGCCCCTAGAGCCCCAGGGTAGGGAGCCGGAGGTGAGAGGAGGACGGTCGGTCCGATCAGCAACCCCGAGTTTAGGCCTATGTGTCTGGGTCCGTGGGAAGGAAAGAGCGGAGGGGACCAGAGCACCACCCCCTTTCGTCTTTGTCCTGCTTTCCATCCCTGAGATACCCTGGGTGGGGTGTGGGGTAACCAACAAGGAGCTGCTGCCCACCCCAGGAAGCAGGCGAGACAATGTGGCAGGGGCTGGGAACTGAGCCCAGGGAGACAAATTCATCACTAAAATGCATCTCTAAGCACACAGCAGCGCCAGCAGCTCAGCCTGACATCCCTCACGCTGTCCTCCGGCTTCCTGGGGCCTCTTTAATGGCCCTGCCACCTCCAGCTGAGCTGCTCAGCACTGTAACAGGGCCATAAACCTAGTGACAGATGAGTGCAAGGCTGGGCGCAGGTGGGAGCCCCATCTGGTTGCCCTGCCTGGTCCTAGCTTCTGCCAGGTCTTGACTCCCCCGCACATCATCCCTTACACCTCCCCAGGTCAGATGCAAAAGCCATTTGAAGATGCCTCCTTTGCACTTCGGACGGGGGAGATGAGCGGGCCCGTGTTCACGGATTCCGGCATCCACATCATCCTGCGCACGGAGTGAGGGAGCAGGTGGCCCAGGCCTGGCCGGCGGGATGGGACAGGGGTGGGGTGGCTGGGCCTGCAGACCCTGCTTACTGCCGCCAGCCAAGCATGGGCACCCCTCCCTGCTGATATCACAGTATTTATTGTTCCCAAAATGGCTAGGAGAGGGGCTCTGCACCATTCAGGACTCCCCGTCTGCCCCAGGTTGGGGCTATCCCTGCCAGATTCCCTCCTCTTTAGGAATTGATTTCTGAAGGGCAGCAGTATGGGGAGGCCCCCAGAGCTCCCAGACCCAGGGGGTAGGGTGACCTGTCCCGAAGGGCAGGCCCAGTCAGCTGAGCTGTCCCTTGTACCCCCAGGTCATGGACAGAGCTAGGAGGGCCTTGCTTTGTTTATGGTTTTGCCACGTTCCTCTATTAAATTGCAGAAAGCAAATGCTCTGCCTGGGGCTCAGGCTGCCACTGCCCGGGGCCCACCGAGCAGCAGTGCAGCACCCTCCGCACCCTCCATTAAACCTGGAACTGCTGCTCTGCCGTCCTGTGTCTCATTTCCTCCCCGCTGAAGTGACAGGGGCACTGTCAGGGGTATAGGCCTCTCCTGCCACCCCTAGTGTCCAAGTGTCCTGTCCAGCTGCACTTGCTCCCTCAGAAGCCTCTCCACATCCCAGGCCTGAGGATGCCCTCCAGGAGTTCATCCCAGCAGCCAGACTCCGGGGAAGCAGGGTGCCGCTCAGTGCCAGCCGTCCGCAAGCTTGGGTGTGCTAGAATGCAAGGACCCTGCCTTGACCGCACAGCTCTGGATTCAGCAGGTCAGGTGGAGGTGGAGATCTGTGGGGGTCCTCAGAGAGCCAGACTTAAGCCCCCTCGCCATGGTGCTTTCTGCACTTCCCCCCGCCCCTCCACACGTGGGCCACTCAGTTAGAATGAATGATGCCTGCCTCCCTGTCACACCTGTCACTAGCTCTTCTGGCAGGTGGTGCCTGGGTCCTGCCATCTCCAGATGCTGGGGAGGGCATGTGCTGGAACACTGGGGGAGCTGTCTTGGAGCAGAGGGGAATCCTGTGGCAGACGGGAGGTGGGGCGCAGTGGGTGTGGCCTGCCTGCTGTCCATCCCACACTCACAGCTGTCCCTGTGCCAGCACCAGGGCTGGGGTTCCGAGTTCATTCTGGGGATTTATGGGTCTGTTAGGTGGTTGTGCCCGCTCTGGCCACCCCTTCTTCATGGGGACCAGCTGCAGCATGGGGCTGGCAGGCTACCAGGGCTTGGGGATCTGAGCAAATTAAAGCCTTGCTGGCTTGACCCCAAAGGAAGCCCCCAGGGCCGGATCTGTAATATAATGGCCTGGGTCTCAAACAGTCACCTGGGTGGACTCCAATCTGGCAGGTTTCTGGAGCGATCAGTCTGCCTGCCGCCTGCTGGAGCGTTTGTCATTAGGAAGGTTTAATGAATTTAAGCTCTGGCAGCCAAGGGAGCAGGCTCGGCAGAGGCTGCACCTCCTGGCAGAATCTTCCACCTCCTGTGGGGACCACGGGGCAGGCAGTGAGCAGTCCCACTGTTTGCACCAACAGCTCTGTGGGGTTGGGGGAGCAGTCGCACCCCTCCTGGCTCGGCGGTGCCTCTGGGAAGGATCAGAAATGAGTACTTGGGGTGCAGGGGGGCAGGCAGCAGAGTTTTCAGAGTTCTGCTTCAAGGTGGAAGGGCTGCTGAAGAATGGGCCTTTGCCTCACTTTCAACACCAAAGATGCAGAGGAGGTGTCCCTGGGCTCCCAGGTGGCCATGAGGCTGCCAGAGAGAAGGGTGTGTATTTTCCTGTTCTGGCTGACAGGAAAATGGTCTTTGAGGTACTCCTGTCACTTTGGGCATCTGTGTGTCTGTCTCTCTTGCTCTCGCTCTCACTTTCTCTCGTGCATGTGGCCATGTAATTCTGGTTGTCTCCAGTGCAACCCTGAGAATGCCCCACCCCCATCTGGGTGTGATCCCCTGCCTTTGTGGACCCCCACCCCTCCCTTTGTCTAGCTGTGCCGCAGCCAAGACACAAACACAAAACATCGCTCTTAGATAAACATGCCCTAGAGCCCACTCAGTGTCGGCTCATTCATGATTCAGTAGCTGTGCCTTTCCTCACCTGCTCCACATCCCCCCACCCGCTCCTGCCCAGAAGGGGGCCGTAAATCCCAGGCCTTCCG
Organism: Micronycteris hirsuta; assembly: GCA_004026765.1. Lineage (NCBI taxonomy): Eukaryota > Metazoa > Chordata > Mammalia > Chiroptera > Phyllostomidae > Micronycteris > Micronycteris hirsuta. The sequence goes on from PVJI01000507.1 coordinate 63,423, forward strand.
GATGGCAGCAACAGTGTAGTCTTCCCTCCCGGACAGACTCCGCCCCACTCCTCTTCCCTGTGCACCAGCCCAGGTTTCTGTGGCCACAGGGCAGGGCCAATTCAGGTCCCTTCAACTCCAGGTAGCCCAGGTACCGCTGCCAGGTGGGCTGCAGTGCTTTCCCAACGCAACCAGGTGCACGGTCAGGAGACGTCGGAACTAGCAGAGGGTGGCCTAACACGCTGGCCGGTGATCCTGGCCCAGCGAGGGGGTAGGGGAAGTATTCCTGCCTTTGCGTGGTTGGAAAAACAGATGCCCTTGAACAATGCAGGTGTTAGGGGCACCGGCCCTCACACAGTCAAAACTCCACATTCAACTTACAACTCCCCCAAAACTTAACTACTTACAGCCTGCTGTTAACCAGAAGCCTTATGGATAATAAAGTCAATTAACACATATTTTGTTTGTCACGCATATTATATACTGAATTCTTACAGTAAGCTAGAGAGAAAAGAAAGTGTTGTGTTAAAAATTATAAGGAAACACATTTACTGTATTTATTGGAAAAAAATCGGCACATAAGTGGACCCGCACAGTTCAAACCCATGTTGTTCGAGGGTCAGCTGTGTTTCCGTAAAGTATGTCTGGTATAAGGAGTGAGCAGTCAGCCTGCATGGGGACAGGGTGGGGGGCGGTTATGATGCCAAGTACCTGTGGCATCCGTTTGAGGACTGGCATGCAGATGTGACCCACCCTCTCGTGTGAGTCTCCAAGTCTGTGTGTATTTTAAACAAAGATTGTTGAAGGCAGCTCTCAGTCTCCCACCTTACTTTGGGAAAATTCGCCATCGAGAACAATGCCCTCCCTCCCCCCGTGCTGAGCTTGGAGATTTGCCTCCAAGTAAGTAGAGGGCGAGCGTGTGGACCTTCCGAGTGTCCCAGCCCTGTGCCTTTCTTTGTAAGCAGGTATAAAGCAAAGTGCCTCTCAACGTGTTTACCCAGGAACCGCTTCTTTTTCTATGTCAACTTGTTAATGTAAATGGAAATTAATTGCTTTTCTTGAAGATTTCTTTAAAAATTGGTTTTAACTGAGAGCATTAGGCAGTCACATACATTATTCATTGGTTTCCTTCACAAGGCGGCCCCCATGTTCCCAGAGATGATTTAATCAGGGAGGCCATTCATTAGAGCTGGGGGCGGGAGGCGTGTTCCTTCCAGAGGAGCAGGTCTCACGGCCTCTGTGGCCTCGTGGGGTGGGCAGGGGTCTGGGCCGAGAGGCTCTGCAGTGCCTCTGCTCAGGCTTCAGTGGGCCCGTGTGCTGTGGTGGGCAGCACTGCCCTTGTTCCCAGCCAGCAGCCCCAGAGGTCACTCCCCACTCTCCGTGCTCTGCCGCACCCAGGCTACTAAGGGTCTGGCTTAGAAAAGTCTTATCTGCCCTTTCCCTTCTGTGACCCTGCAGCCACCTGCTTCAGTCTTATCACCAAAGGCTCCTGAGGATTTGGCCTCTGCTTACTTCAGTCTCTACCTGAAGTCATCCTTTTCACACCCCTTCCAGTCTGATACTTCCTAGCTTTGCCTTTCCTTCCCCTTCAAGAGCTGGGGTCCCTGTGGTGGGCCCATGCCTGACCAAGCCCCTTCCAGGTGAATGGGACCCAGGCGTGGGTGTTCAGCGGAAAGCACACTGCAGCTGCAGGCTGTTTCTAGCCTTTTGTTATTAATGCAGAACAGGTGTGACTCAAATAAAATGATTTTGAAATTACAAAGCAAAAAGAGAAGAAAAAGGAAAAATTCTACGGTGTCCTACCCACTCATACCCAAATTCTTAAAAGCGGCCAAATTGTTTAAAAAAAAAAAAACATTTAAAAAGTTGCCAGAGGGCTCAGCAATGCATTGGAGTGAGCAATGAGTGAGAAAATGAACAAGAATATTCATTCGAGACCTGTTTTCATTGTTGTGATAGAATTGTCGGGTGTTTGGATCAAACTGCTTTTAAACAAATTGTTTTCGATTGAAACAAGGTTGCTTCTTTCCGCCAGGGGCTCGCCCTGCTGGCCCGCAGGCTGGTCTTGCCTGCCCTGGTTCACAGAGCTTGTGGTATGGGACCAGGGGTCCCACTGGGATGAGTCTCTGGGCTTGGACTTACCCCCCAGGCCTCCTCTGCCCCTTCCGGACACACAGAGCAACGGAAGCATCAAATGTCAAATGTCAAAGTTCCCGTTTATTCCGGAAACCCAGGAAGAAAAGATGTAAATAAAAATAAAAAGAGACAGATCCATGCACTCAACTCCTTGGAGGGCAGGAGGGAGGGTTCAGAGAGAGGGAGAAGGGAATGGGAGGGAAGCAAAGAGGGAGGGGAGGGAGGGATGAGGAAGAGACAGGCAGGGACGGAATGATCTGGAGAGTCAGATCAATAAAAACAAAGAGACAGTGACATCAATAAAAAGGCAGAATGACAACTGGAGTATCAAAATCAGATCAATGAAGAGAACACTGAGAAAATGCACCGGGAGAAATACAGAAGCAGAGAAGGAAAGCTGGGCCAAAGGCAGGGACAGAGAAAAAGGACAGGAGGGGAGGCGGGGCACGACAGACAGACCAACTTGGAGGGACACAGGCAGAGTAGAAAGGGCCCCTGGTGGCCTTCTAGGGGTCCCCAGCAGTGCTGATGACATGGAAGAGGGTGACATTGTACAGCACCTGGTGGCCATTGTTCCAGGTGTAGAGGGCCCGCTCCCGGGGGTTGTAATCCAGCATGGAGATGTGGGAGTACTGATTGTGGAAGGGCACGTCCGTGTACTCATAGCTGGACGTGTTGGTGAAGTAAGCAAAGTAGACCTTGGCCCCAGCCAGGTGGGAGTTGGTCACGTAGAGCACACCACAGATCATGAAGGCCTCCCCAGCGCTGCGCTTGGGGTAGCCGGTGTCCCAGGACCGCATGACCTCCAGGGTATGCGGGTCCAGCCTGCTGACCACGATGTTGCCTGCGTTCTGGTTGGTGGTGTACACAGCCCAGAGCCCGCTCTCGTCCACCATGAAGTCCATGTCGGAGAAGCCACCCCAAGAGTAGGGGAAGGTATTGTTGTAACCGGCTCCCGGAAGGCTCCTCTGCACCAGCACGGAGCGGGAGCGGAAGTGGTACTTGACCACCACGTTGCTCTGGTACTTGTTGTAGAACAGGGAGCCATTGTACACCACGTGGCCTGTGCCTGCCCATGGCTGGGGCAGCAGGTGCTGGATAAAGTTCTGGCCTTTGATGAAGTCTCCCAGAGTGCGGAACTCCAGGACGCGCCGGCCCTTGTAGTAACCATCCATGTACCAGACCTACGAGAGAGCCACTGGTCACTGCTCCTGCCAGTGACCCAAAGTCTCCAACAGCCACTCAGGAATCAACACGGTCATTAGGGACTAAGTAGTCATTAGTCATGGGATGACCAGTGACCATTCATAACCTGCCATAGTCCCAGTGACTAGGATCATTTGATCAAGGAGTGCCACTAAAACACACACTAAATGGATAGTGCTTGGTCCCCACGGATAGGGGAATTGCAGTGACTGGGGTCTCCCTGGACCCAGGAATTCACTGGCTATTGGCTATTGGATGGTTACCAGTCATTGGACAGCCATTCAATGATGAGAGGTCACTTGAATTCATTGCCCATGGGAGCCCCTGTGACCACAAGATGACCAAGCCTGCAAGCAGCATCTTCTTCACCATCACCACTCGTCAGCGTGTTTATTAGCGTGTTCATTAGCCCTGGTGCCCTTACTGGGGCTGGTTATTGGGCTATGCATCTTAAAAGCTTTAATGCCGACATCATCATGGCCCTCTTGAAGATAAGGAAATTGAGTATCTGAGACATTAAGGAACTTTAGACAAATAAGAATTGGTGAAACTGAGACACAAGTCCAAGTCTGATTCCCAAACCCAAGCTCTTAGCCACCCGGTTGAACCACCATAGTCCCTGGGAGGCCAATGTTCATGGCAAGGATACCAGTCACTAGTGTAGTCACCGGGCAGTTCATGGATGGGTGGTTCCTGTGGGTCAGAGGTGACGGGCAGTTATGAACATGGAGGCCACTGGGAGTCAGTGAGTGGTGCTGGATGCGGGAAGGGGGCATGGTTCCTAGTCCTGTGAAGGCACTGGTTATCACTAGGTAGTTACTTAAAGGTCAGTGGTCACTGGAAGCTGGTCAGTAGTACTAGTAAACATTAGTCTCTATACAGTCATTGGAGGTCAACAGACTTGGGGATTCATAGGGCTGGAAGGCCCTTGATCACTTGGCAGTCACTAGAGAGGCAAGGGGAGGTCCAAGGGCACTGGAGATGCCAAGACACTTTGGGCTACAAGAGAATAATTGGTTTGAAGTCACCAGGCACCTATGGGCAGCCACAGGCTATGTCCCTCCCAGGATCTGACCCCTGGAATGGGCAGTCACTCACCCGGCTATCCGCACTGGGGGCCATCGTGTCGGTCATCCAGGAGCCAAAGCGGGACCCCATGGCTCGAACGGTGATGGGGTTGCTGACCCCGGTCAGCTTCCCACAGCCTGGGAGGCAGGAACAGAGGGAATAAGGGAGTGGGGGGGGGGGGGCGTGGAAAGAGCCCAAGGGAGGCAGGGCAAGGATGAAGTGGGATTGGGAAGAGTTGGGACCAGGGGTAAGAGTGGATCCAGAGATCTGGTTCCAAGATGGAATTAAATTGGGAGTGAGGGGCTAAAAGTCAAGGGTCAGGGCCATTTCCAGCTTTGGGGTCCATATTTGGCCTTGGGAAGGGAGGTTAAGGATCAAAGTTTAGAAGTTAGAGGTCAAAACTGTCTAGCTTCTGTGTATTGGGGTTGGGCAAGGAGGTCAGGGGTCAAGGTCAAGGATCAAGGCATACCCAACTTCTGGGCACAGGCGTGGAGCCGGGCCTCCAGAGCCATCACCCGCTGCTGTAGGTCCTCATACCCGTAGGCACCCATCTCCTCCTGGATGGCTGCGAGGCTGCCGGACAGATTCCTCACCTCTTCCCGCAGGCGCACGATAGTCCGCGTGTCTGCCTTATACTGCTCCAGGACTGAGCTCAGTGGCAATAGCTCTGTCATCCTGTCCTTCAGTTCCTGCCCACCAAGATGGAACTGTCGCTGATTCCTACTCCTGACCTTTGACCCAGACACAACCCCAACATTTGACCCATAACCTCACCCCTTATGTTTGACATTTAGCGCATACTGAACCCTAGATCCCAGCCAACCCTCAGTCTTCCCAGATGTGATCCCACTCTCAGAAAAATGGGCATCATTCTCAATTCTTCCTTTGACCTCTGACCTGAACCCTGAAGGACCCACCTGGAAGCTCTTGGCTGAGAGGGACCCATCAGCTGCCCGGAGGCGTGCATCCAGGCTCCGCATGAGGGTCTCCATGCTGCGCACATACTGTAGGTCACGGTACGTCCGCAACTCAAGGACCTCCATGGACTGGGAGACATTCTGGACCTAGAAACTGGGAGGGTTAGAGACAGCCAGACTCCTGCCCCCACCCCCTCCCTGCAGATGCCACAGACGAGACCTGGCAAACATGCAAACAACCTTCTCCTCCCCTGATCTTACCAGCAGTCTCCCAAAGGCATGCCCATTCCATCCATCGGCTCTTCCTGGAATGGCCGCCATCACGTTTCATCACCCTCCTCTCCTCCCTGACCTCCTGCTCCCACCCTAGCCCCCAACGGTCAGTTCTCCACACAGCAGCCAGAGGGAGCTCTTCCAAAGGAAGACTGGATCGCCTCAGCCCCCTGAAGACCCTGTGGCCTGGTTCTGCCCTCTTTCCTGCCCCCTCTCGACGTTCATCCACTCCAACCACCAGCCCCTTCACTCTCACAGATTCTAAATTCCTTTCCTCCTCAGGGTCTTTGCACTCACGGATCCCTCTGCCTGGAGCACTGTTCCCATCATCTTCCCACAGCCTCACCTTCTCATCCTTCAGGTCTCAACTCCAGCATCACCCCCTCAGAGTGGCCTTCTCTGACGATGTTAGCCGGTTATTATCTTCCCAGCTATGTCTATTATCTGGAACGGTCTTATTCATCTGCCTCCTTCAGGGCCTAATCCCTAGTGCCCAGCATCGGTCCCAAGCAGATGCTTAATAAATACTTTTTGGCTAAATGAGTAAACTGGAATTCCCTAGACCTGGCCTCTCCTGATCCAGACTGGGCAAAGTGAGCTGCATGTGGCCAAGGTGAGCCCCACTGGCTAAGGTGAACTCAAAGGCAACATTGAATGCTTGTTGAAATACACAGGCTTTCTGCATGACACTTGAAGTTCTCAGAAACCCAACAGCCTGATACCCACCTCAGCCACCACAGAACATTATACAGCCATTGTCAACAATCAGGAGACATCACGTGGGCATCCCAAATTGCTGGGGAAAGCAGTTCTGGTGTTGAGGTTAGGGCAGGACCCTGCGGAGTTAACGGGTAGGAGCCTCTCATGCCGAGAAGGGTCTCTTCCGTTCTCTGCCAAACCTCAGCCTCCCCCTTTATAGGGTGATGCTGGGAGACAGCCGGTGCTTTCAACACCAACGTTAGAATTGTCTAATGGGCAGTCAGCTGGGCAGTGGCAAGGGAAAGCAATCAGTCTATAATGGGCACCAAGACTGTAAAGGGATGTATTGAATGGGGACCATATTCTTTTGACCACAATCAGAGGGGAAGGAATCTTTATACAAGCCTCTTGGGATAGAAGGTGAGAACCCTCCCAAAGGGACATCAAGCACCTTTTCAGCAGATGAGTCTGGCAAACTACAGGGCTGAGGAGGGGTGTGCACAGTGGGCAGGCTGGAGCACACACGTGCAGGAGGCACAGATGCTGCCATGGGGGCCTCTTTCCTCCTGGTCCCCACACAGCGCTCAGCTTCTCCTCCAAAAAGTCACTGAGCAGATATTAACTAAAATATCCACCTGGACGGGAGGCAAGATATCTGCCAGCTCTGAATAACGTGCATGGCTAGATGTGGCCCCGGCTGACCTGGATGGGGCCAGCCGGCAGGATGGGGACTGGGAGAGTTCTCTGGCTTCCCCAAGGAACCTGGAAGGTTCTTACCTTCTCCATCAGCTGCCGCAGCTCACGACTCCTGCCATCTCGGGAGCAGGTGCTCTGGGCAGGGATCACCGCCGTGCAGATGCATTTCCCATCGGGGGCCTGGGCCGAAGTATATAGTTGCCAGCCTTCCTCTGGGCTTTGGAAGAGGGTCTGTGGGGAGGTCAGGGATTAGAGAACAGGAACCTAATGGGGGAGACAGGGGACCCAGAGAAACAACAAATGCCCTTTGCTGGACCACTGGAACATGCCAGACCATGTGCTGAGTGCCTGATGCATGGAACCCCACTTTACAGATGGCAAAACTGAGGGGTTAAAGAACACAGCAAGGAGTTGTAGGATTTGAGCCCTTCCACAAGACAGGAATTTATTCTCTCACACACGTTTGCATACACACAACATTGCCTCCATAACCACCATTAGAAATTGGCCTTTTTAAAAAATTATTATTCTACTACAGTCATTCCTGTTTTTCCCCCTTTGCCCTCTTCCACCTACCCCACTCCCTGCTCCCACAGTCAGTCCCCACACTACTGTCCGTGTCCGTGGGTCATTCGTACACATTCTTTGGCTAATCCCTTCCCCTTCTTCCCACCATTATCCCTCTCCCCGCTCCCTTCTGGCCACTGTCAGTCTGTTCCATGTTTCTTGTCTCTGGTACTATTTTGCTCATTAGTTTATTTTGTTCATTAGATTCTTCTTATAAGTGAGATCATATGGTATCTGTCTTTCACAGACTAGCTTATTTCACTTAGCATAATAGTCTCCAGTTCCAACCATGCTGTCGCCAAAAGTAGGAGCTCCTTCTTTCTTTCTGCTGCATAGCATTCCATCGTGTAAATGAACCAGTTTTTTGATCCTCTCATCTACTGATGGGCACGTAGGCTGTTTCCAAAAAAAGACAGAACGAGGCCTGCTTGTACTGACACCCAAACCTGGACCGCTCTTTCTGCTTCCCCAGTCCAAGGTGACACATAAACTCTGGGTACCCCCTGTTGTTCTCGCCCACCTCCACCCCTGCTCCTGAGAAGCCCAGGCAAGGCAATGGCCAAAGAGTGACAACTCTCTCAGAGACCTCCAGGCCCTTGAACAGAAGCCATCACCCTCAGACTCCTCCTAATGAAACTTCAAGCTAGTTTACATCCCTCAGACAGCTCCATGGTCAGTGACAGCTGTGCTTCCCAAGTCATGGTGCTGGGAACCCTGGCACTCTCACTGGGTGTGCCAGAGAAGGGGGCCCCTGCGGTCAGAGAAGTTTGTGCCCTGTTCAAAACACACCCACTGCCAAAACTTGGACATTGTGCCTAGCAATGTTGTTTTCTGATTTATCACCTTGGGGAAAACAAAAAAATAAATAAATGGGACTACATCAAACTAAAAAATCTTTGCACAGCGAAGGATGCCATCAACAAAACAAAAAGACTACCTACCGAATGGAAGAAGATATTTGACAATGACATATTCAATAAGAGGTTAGTATCCAAAATGTATAAAGAACTCATACAACACCAAAAAAAAAAAATCCAATTTAAAAAATGAGCAGTCCTCCATGACCGGTGTGGCTCAGTAGTTTGGGCTTTGTCCCACAAAGTGAGAGGTGGCTGGTTTGCTTCCCAGTCAGGGCACGTGCCTGGGTCACGGGTTCAGTCCCCACATGGGGGTCATATGAGAGGCAACCAATGGATGTTTCTCTCTTTCATCGAGGTTTCTCTCCCTCCCTTCTCCTTTCTCTAAAAATAAAATTTCTTGCCCTGGCTAGTGTAGTTCAGTGGATTGAGCGCGGGCTGTGAACCAAAGGGTCGCTGGTTCGATTCCCAGCCAGGGTACATGCCTGGGTTGCGGGCCAGGTCCCCAGTAGGGGGTCCATGAAAGGCAACTGCACATTGATGTTTCTCTCCATGTTTCTCTCCCTCTCTTTCTCCCTCCCTTCCCCTCTGTCTAAAAATAAATAAATAAAATATTTTTAAAAAATCTTTTTTTTTTAAATAAAATTTCTTAAAATGATGAGCAGCCCTGGCCAGGTGACTCAGTTGGTTGGAGCATTGTCCCATACACCAAAAAAGGTACACATACGGTCAGGGGCACTTGGGGGGCAACCAATTTATACTTATCTCTCACATCTGCTTTTTTTTCCTCTCTATCTTTCCCCCCTTCCTCTCTTTCTAAAATCAATAAATATATCCATGAGTGACAATTACAATAAAAAATGGGCATAGGACCTAAATAGACACTTCTCCAAAGAGGACATGCAGATGGCCAACAGACACATGAAAAGATGTTCAATGTCACTAATCATCAGAGAATGTAAATTAAAACCACAATGAGACATTACCTCGCACCTGTCAGAATGGCCATCATCAATAAATCAACAAACAAATGCTGGTGAGGACGTAGAGAAAAGCGAACCCTTGTGCACTGTTGGTGGGAATGCAGACTGATGCAGCCAGTGTGGAAAGCAGTATGGTGATTCCTCAAAAAATTAAAAATGGAACTTTCTTGTAACCCAGCAACTCCACCTCTGAGTATATATCTGAAGAAACCCAAAACACTGATTCAAAATGATATATGCAACACTATGTTCATTGCAGCATTATTCACAATAGCCAAAATATAGAAGCAATCTAAGTGTCTGTCAATAGACAATCGGTTAAAGAAGATGCAGTACATATATACGATGGAATATTACTTGGCCATAAAAAAGAATGAAATCTTACCATTTGCAAAAACACTGATGAACCTAGAGGGTATTATGCTAAATGAGGCAGAGAAAGACAAATACCATATGATTTTACTTATATGTGAAATCTAAAGAACAAAATAAATGAACAAACAAAATAGAAACTAACTCATAGATGCAGAGAACAAACTGATGGCTGTCAGAGGGGAGGGGCATTGGGAGAGGGGTGGAAAAGATGAAGGATCAAGAAGTACAAATTGGTAGTTATAAGATAGTCACAGGGTGTAAAGTACAACATAGAGAATATAGTCAATAATATTGTAAGAACTATGGGTGACAATGCCAGGTGGGCACTTGAATTATCGGAGGGTCACCTTGTAAATTATGTAATTGTCTAACCACTATGCTGTACCCCTAAAACTAAAATAAAATGATACTGAATGTCAGGAATAATTGAAAAATGAAATAAAATAAAATAAGCACTTATTGCCACTGGGTGGCACATGCTGAGCCCCCAGGCCAGGACCCCTTCAGCTTCCCCTGAAAATACTGGAGTTTGTCACAAGTTCCAATCCTATTGTTTTTATTAGGGCATAATGGTCTCATTTGTTCAACAAGTAATTGTAAAGCGCCTACTGTGTGTCAAGCTCTATTCTGGACCCTGAAAACACAGCAGTGAACAAAACGCAAAAGCTCTTCTAGGAGTGCACATTAGAGACACAAATAAACCGGTAAGTAAACATCACGTGTTTAAACGGTGATGAGTGCCACAGACAGAGATAATGCAGGAAGAAATGACAGGTGACACAGGGGTTGGAGGTTTTTAGGGGTTGCAGTTTTAGGCCTGGGAAAGCCTCCACGAAAAGATGCAGTTGAGTCAAGACCCGAAGAAGGTGAGGGAGAATCATGTAGCTAGCCATCTAGGAAGTATGTTCCAGGCAGAGAGAACAGAAGGCACAAAGGCCCTGAGGCAAGATCATGCCTTAGCATGTTTAGGAAACAGGGAAGAGGCTGGTGTGGCTGGAGCAGAGTCAGCAAAGGGGTAAGTGGTGTTGGGGGAGCGGGGAGGAGGGAGATGAGGGCAGGGAGAAGACAGGGCAGCATGCCCAGGGCCCGTAGGCAGCAGGGAGGATTTGGTGTTTGCTCTGAGTCAGATGGGAGCCATGGAGGGTTCTGCACAGAGGAAGGACATGACTTAACTCACAGGTGCCCTCTGGCTGGTGGGAGGAACAGGCTGTGAGGGTTGGGGAGCGGGGCCAGGGCAGGGGGCCAGGGCAGAAGTGATTGCACATCCAGGCAAGAGATGATGGGTGGTGAACATAGAGGTGGGAAGTGAAAGATTCTGGCCCAAACCAGGATGCATTCCTACAGACACCAAAGAAATTCTGATAAAAGCCAAGTGTTTTGCAGAGAAACAAAGCCCCACAATAATTGATCATTTGCAGGCCATTAACTGAGGCTGTTCCCAGGAGTTGTAGCAGAGATAAGAGTTACACACAGTCTCAGAGTCTCCAGCTATTGTACGCCCACCTCTTTCTCTCTCACTCAATAGAGTCTTTTTTTAAAGCTTATTGGAATGTGAGCAAGTGATATAATTGTGCAGATGAGCCTGACTCCTCACTAATTTATAAGGAAAAAAACCATTCATAAACACCATCTGAAACTACTGTAATTAGTCATTCTTTGTGCCTTACATACACCCTTCTGAAGTTGGGAGAACCCCCTCTTTATGCGACCACATCTCCCCCGTGGAGGAGCAGAATCGCTCACCTCTCTAGACTTCCGCGCATGCAGGTATGTTTCAGGTGGAGCCTGGCTCACGACTCTGCAGAACTGCCCAGGATCCCCCACTGCCAAGGGCTTTCTCTGGTGGTCTGAGCCTGCTCTGCCTTTGTGAGAGGCAGGCAGTCTTTCCCACCCGCAGGCCCCACCCATGCCTCATAGGAGTTACTGATAAGTCCCACCCCTCACCCTAAGGTGTGCACTGCACGGTTTCCCAGGGGAGCCCATTAGGACCGGCGCTCCAGGTGCCCCCGGCGGCACACTGCTCGCTAGCTTATGCTGCATGGGTCTCCTTGGCTTCTCCTCTCACTTCCCCCATTGACTCCTCTCGGGCTTACCTGAAGGTGAGTGCTTGTACTCAACTCCTCCCTCCAGCTCTGCTCCCACAGGAATCTGACGCAAGACAACATGGGTGACTCCAGAAAGCTTCCCCCTTGACTTTGCCTCCTTTCCAAACAAATCCAGTTCTTTAAACACACACACATACACACACACACACACACACACACATACACACACCACAATACAAACAAACAAAAACAATGACTGTGAGTCCCAGCTTCCCCATCCAAGTTCCCCTACCTCTGATCCCCAAACTATTTGGACAAAACCCCCTGAAAATTCTCACTTGTGCGGAAACAGAGCTGCCCGGTACAACAGAATTAACATCTCCTTTCTACATTTCTTACCCTGTACTTTGAAGCAAACAACCCATGTTCTCTCAACAAATGAAATATTGAATTGCAAAAGAGAAGCAAGATTTAAGTGGCGAGGAGAGGCGGCCTCCACGGCTTTCCTAAAATAATTGTCTGCGTGGACACACCCCGCCGGAGTGCTCTCTGCAGCAGTGTAATTAAATGCCTGGGATTTGGCTGCCAACTCTCAGCACAGCAAAGATCCTGAATTTTGCTCCTTATCAGGTTCAAGATCAAATGCACAGGCAGTTCATGTCCTGAGTTGTCCTGAGGGACCCGTGGAACATCCTGGAAGTTTCAATGTTTGAGCATCCAAATACCTGCTCTCCCAGACTGGGTTTAGCTTGGAACCAAAGTCATGAACTCTTGGTGGTCACAGCCTCAGGGACAGAGAATGGCGTACACTAAGGGAAACGCTGTAACAGCAGGTGCGAGGGCCCAGGAGTTCCCCAGGTACAGACGCCTCCGATGGGGTGGCCTGTCTCACCTCAGATGCAGCAAGTGCTCCTGAGGAGCCTGCCACTCTCTTGGCTCAGCTGCTGGTTCCGAGTTTAATATTCCTGCTAATGAGCTCTAAGAGGGGAAGCTATACGCTCAGTGGCTGCTCCTCAAATTGTCTTTCTGGCTGGGATTTTTCAAATACTTTGCTGAGGCTGCTGCCCCAATTAAGCTGATATCTCTATAACAGATCCAGGATTGAATGAGTATGAGAAACTCAGGAAAATTTTTCTGGCTGTCACACCCAGGGTCATCATCTCAGGGTACAGTTCTGCCACCTATGCCTTGGTTTAAAAACAATTTCTGGATCTTCCTGGGGCAGAGGGATTGCTCCAAGGTCCTGGGGGCAGCCAGCCAGCCAGCACTGGCTATCGGGGACTAGCCAACAGGAATAGAGCAAGCAGCTGCCTCTTAATAAGACAAGGATATTATTGCATTTGAGGCTGGACAATTTAATCAGGAAGCAGAAGTGGCTTGGGGCTTATAAATATATTTGTACCTTGCCTTGTTCCAGAGAGGACTCCAAGTGGTTTACAAGGATATGTAAAATACCACATGATAGCTCCAATTAAATAGAAGAGTGGGAATTAGACGTTTCTGGAGGGCAGTCTGCCAATCCAGGGCCAGAGCTTTAAGGTTTCTGCATTTGTATTTGACCCAGCCGAGCCAAGTCTGAGAATTTAGCCCAGGGAGATCGTGTGGACAAACACACACTGGTACACACTTCCTCATTAAAGTGCTGTTTAAAATTGGACAACTGGAATTTTTTCCTCATTTTGCCTGATGGTAAGAGGATTGATTTCAAAACTTAAGGTGCATTCACAGGATGAAATACTATGCAGACATTAAAATTGGGGATTAGCCCTGGCTGGGTGGGTCAGTTGGTTGGAACGGCGTCCCCAGCACCAAAAAGGTTTCGGGTTTGATCCCCGGTCGGGACACATATAGGGGGCAACCAATCGATGTTTCTCTCTCACGTTGATGTCTCTGTTCCTCTCCCTCTCTGTCTCTCTCTCTCTGTCTCTTCCTAAAATCAATAATTATATATCCTCGGGGGAGGATTTTTAAAAAATTGGGGCTTAGTGGGGATTTTTATTGCCATCTTCAAAAGTACCTTATTTTCTAAAATGAATGCAGAGTGCTCTTATAAAGATTTTTTTCAACCCCTTAATATTTTTTTGGCAAGGGAGAAAAGGAAGAAAGAGAAAAATGGGGGCAGAGAGACAGAAGCGAGGCTGAGAAAAACCCGAACCACCAGCATATGGCTGGGCCATAAAACTGGCTCCTGGCTCCTTAGCAGCCAACTCAAAAAGGGAAAGCTGGTCATTTATGCGGTTCCCAGTGTCCTGAGACAAAGAACACCAGATGCTCAGGAGAAGGCTTGCGTATTTTTGGTACTGAGAACAGGCAAGGATCTCTCCCACAGTCCTCCCGAAAAGGGGCGTGTGTGATGTCACCAGCATCTCTCCAGACACTTCCTTACGGCAGAAACGACTTGTTCCTCTGGCTGCCTTTTAGTCCCACTCAGATGGCAGAGTCGAGCCACATGGTTGAGAGCTCTGCCCTGGGGTCAGGCTGTCTGGGTTTATGTCCTGGCTCGGCCACTCGCTTGCTGTGTGAGGTGGGTAAGTCAGTTAACCTCTCTGTGCCGCCATTTCCTCATTTGTAAAAATGAATGTGATAACTGTACTGACCTCACAGGGCTGTTGGAAAGCTGGAACGTGTTCATACTATACATACAAGCAGTTAGAACAATCATCAGAAGTATTTGTTGTTGTTACAACCCTTACAATACTCTACAGCCAATTCAGTAACTTTCTGAAGGCAGAATGGTTTGCGCTTGATGCGGTCACTAAATTGAGACAATCTGCAAGGACTGATGAAACTCGTCATCAGTCCCCGTGGAGCTGGGACGAGGCTGCGGAGTGAGGAGGCATCACGGAATGTCCAATGGCAGAGGAGTGAGTGAGAGCCCCACGGAAGATGGCCAGAGATGCTTGCTGTGTCCTGGTCCCCATGTGGCTCATGGCCCTGTCCTAGGGCATCTCCTTGATATAATTTGGCGGAGGTGAGCCCTGCTTTGCCTTTAGCAATCAACTAGGCTCACAATGCGGTGTTCTCTCTGACCCACCCTGTAGTTGTCCTACCTTCCGGGAACACACCAGGCTTTTTTCCCACCTCTGGGCCTTTGCATGGGCTGGACTCTCTGCCATCAACACTCACCCCATCTCCTGGCCGGGCTCACGCTTCCGCACTCTTGGGGCTCAAGCATGAACGCCTGCTCCAAAAGCAGCCCCTGCTGTACCCGTCCCATGTAACCCATCGCCCAAAGCATCCTGTGCCTTTTTCCCCCCTAATACTTCTATTTCTTACTATATGTTAAGCATTGTTCTAAGTACTTTGCATGTTTTAACTGATTCGATTCCCACCACAAAGCTAGGAGGCAGGTGCTGTCATCCTCTTCTGAGAGGTGAAAAACCTGGGTGTAAGAGGCCTCATGTCTCTTGACCAGAGCCTCACACCCTGTAAGTGGTGGACCTGGGATTCGAACAAGGGTCATCTGGCTCCAGTCCGCAGCATCGCGCTGCACCTCCTCTGTCCTCCTTCAAGCCCTGATCACAGTGGCCATTAGGGCCTCATGGGAGTGAGAATTCTGTCTGTTTTGCTCATCACCGAATACCCCGGACCTGGTACAATGTTTGTTGAATGACTGGATGCTAGTCAGCCAGTGGGACAGAGAGCAAATACCTTCACAGATCCACTGTGCCTCTCCCTTCTGCCACCAAACAGGCTTCCTCAGAGGGATGGTCTGAGATCAGGCTGCAGACAGATGCTCAGTAGGCTCAGAGGCAGCCGTGGGTGGCAGGATGGCCATGACAAATGATCAGGGACATGCTTGTCTGCCGTGTCTGAGCTGTGACAGGGGCGATGTCCCTTTGGAGGGCTTAAGATAACAGCAGGCTGCCCCTGTTAAACCTCGAGGTATTGGGCAAATCCTCCCTGAGTGATAAGTTTGACAGGCCTCAAAGAAGATGTCAGCTCATTCATGCCAAGAGAGAGAACTGGGGCCTCCCTCGGCCTGAGCAGCTGGGGCTTTGCCTGTGAGAGACTGCGACTGGGGGAGGGGCCAGGTGGGGGGCAACCTCCAGTCTGTCCATTCATTCACTCACTCCCAATGTAGTTAACCCATCTTTCCCTGAGAGGCTAGGCAGGCTGGCAGCACAGCACCACTTCTGACCCTCTGAAGACACCCAAGTCTCAGCAGAGATCCCAGCAGCCCCTGAGCCACAGTCCAGGCCAGTACTTATGTTCTAGCACGCTCTGGTCTCTGCCATCACAGTGCCATGCAGACCAGTAGTCAATGAGATAGACTTCCTTGGGAAATGCTGGAAGAGACACAGGTCTCTGAGTTCAACTGACTTCCTTCCCTGCAGTTCAGGGGTGCAGAAGGCTTGCCTTATGCAAGAATTTACAAATACAAAGACTCCATTTAAACTCAGAAGTAAGCCAAGATTTGAAAGCAGCTCAAGTGCCCAACGGTAGATGAGTGGATAAAAAAGCTGTGGTACATTTACACAATGGAATACTATTCAGTCATAAAGAATAAGGATACCTACCTGTTGCAACAGCATGGATGGGACCTGGAGAGTATTATGCTAAGTGAAATAAGCCAGTCAGAGAAAGACAAGTTTCATATGATTTCATCTATACGTGGAATTTAACGAACAAAATAAACTAACAAACAAAATAGAAACAGACTCATAGATACAGAGAACAGACTGACAGCTGTCAGAGGAGAGAGGGGTTGGAGGCTGGGTGAAAAAGATGAAGTGATTAAGAAAAAAAAACTCGTGGACACAGACAATGGCATGGTGATTACCAGAGGGAAAGGGGGATGGGGGGAGGCAGGAGAGGGTAAAGGGGGGATAAATGGTAATGGAAGGAAACGTGACTTAGGTTGGTGAACGCACAATACAGTATACGGGTGATGTATTATAAAACTGTACACCTGAAACCTATGTAATTGTATTAACCAATGTCATACCAATAAATTCAATAAAATTTTTTAAAAACCTAAAAAAATTTCAGAAATGAAAAAGAAGTTACAGTGGACATCCCAGAGAGACAAAGGACTATGCGAGAATACTGTGAAAGGCTACACATCACCAAATCCCATAACCTAGAAGAAATGGACAAGTTTTTAGAAATACAGCTTTCCTAGACTAGTTCATGAAGAACTGGAAAATCTAAATAGAACAATCAACAGTAAGGAAATTGAAACAGTCATCAAAAACCTCCCCCAAAATAAAAATCCTGCTCTGGTTGGTATGGCTTAGTGGATTGAGTGCCAACCTGCAAACCAAAAAAATCACTGGTTCGATTCCCAGTCAGGGCACATGCCTGGGTTGCAGGCCAGGTCCTCAGTGGGGTGTGCTCGAGAGGCAACCACACATGGGTGTTTCTCTCCCTCTTTTTCCCCCTCCTTCCCCCTTTCTAAAAATAAATAAATAAATGAAGTGGACTACATCAAACTGAAAACCTTCTGCACAGCAAAAGAAACCATCAACAAAACAAAAAGGCAACCAACGGAATGGGAGAAGGTATTTGCAAATAAACTTCCAATAAGGGGCTACTATCCAAAATACACAAAGAACCCATACAACTCAACGACAACAAAAAATCCCATTAAAAAATGTGCAGAGCATCTGAATAGACACTTTTTCCCAAGAAGACATAGAAATGGTGCTCGACAGGTATATGAAAAGATGCTCAATTTCAGTAGCTATAAGGAAAATGCAAATCAAAGCCACACTAAGATATCATCTCACACCTGTTAGAACAGCTATTATTAACAAGAAATAGCAAGTGTTAGAGAGGACTGGGAGAAAAAGGGACACTTACACACTGCTGGCAGGAATGTAATTGGTACAGCCCCTACGGAAAACGGTATGGAGGTGCCTCAAAAAATTAAGAATAGATCCAGCAATTCCTCTTCTGGGTATCTACCCCCAAAACTTGAAAACATTTGTTCATAAACATATATGTACCTCCATATTTATTGCAGTATTATTCATAATAGCCAAGACATGGAAACAACCTCAATGTCCTTCAACGAATAACTGGATAAAGAAGATATGGTACATATTTACAATGAAATACTGCCGTTTGCGACAGCATGGATGGATCTTGGGACTATCATGCTAAGTGAAATGTCAGATAGAAAAGGACAAGAATAGTATGACTTCACTCACATGTAGCATATGAAACAGAAAGTAATAAACAAACAGGCTCATCGACACAGACGACAGTGGGAAGGTTACCAGAGCGTAGGGGGAGGCTGAGGAGGGTAAGCAGGGTGGTGAGGGCGGGAGACTAGACTTTGGGTGGTGAGCACACAATGCAATACACAGATGGCATATTGCAGAACCGTACACTCAAAACTTATGTAATGTTATTAACCAATGTCACCCCAATACATTTAATTAGAAATGTACAAACACAGTCCATTTCGTCTGAGTGTGGAACCACCAGGAACCCCTGCAGAGAGCAGGGTTTATGGACTGAGGTCTGCTTTGAGGCTACAAGTTCTCACTCAATAGCCACATCAAGCTTGCTTTGAGAAAGGGCAAGTCTCCCACCCCAGCACCCAAGAACAGCCCATCTGAGAAACAAATTCTCACTTGAGCCTCCTGAGTCTCACAGAGCTCCTCTCGGATTCTCAAAGACTCTGCAGCTCTTTATCACCCCGGGGCCTTTGCCACAGGCGTCCAGGTGAGCCATGGCTTACACCAGGATAGATGTGACAGACAACTGGGTACATTCCTATGTTTCATTTTATTTTACTTTTTAAAATTTTTATCTTTCAGTTACAGTTGACATTCAATATTATATAAGTTTTGGGTGCACAGCATAGTGGTTAGGCATTTAAATAACTTACAAAGTGACTCCCCAATAAGTCCTGCACCCACCTGACATCATACACACAGTTATTACAATATTATCAACTGTGCTGTAGTCTACATCCCCATGACTATTCTGTAACTGCCAATTTGTACTTCTTAATCCCTTTGTTAGTGAGTTTTTTCTGTGCAATGTTTTCTTATTCATATTTCTTAATTTTTCTTCTGCTTTTTCTTAAATAAGTCCCTTTAACATTTCTTGTAATGCTGGTTTGGAAGTGCTGAACTCCTTTAGCTTTTCTTATCTAGGAAGCTCTTTATCTGTCCTTCAATTCTAATTAATATCCTTGCTGGGTAGTCTCGGTTGTAGGTCCTTGTTTCTCATCACTTTGAATACTCCATGCCTGTTCCTTCTGGCCTGCAAAGTTTCTGTTGAGTTATCAGCTGAAAGTCTCATGGGAGCTCCCTTGTAGGTAACTGACTGCTTTTCTCCTACTGCTTTTAAGATTCTCTCTTTGTCTTTAGCCTTTGACATTTTAATCGTGATGTGTCTTGGAGTGGGCCTCTTCAGGTTCATCTTGTTTGGGAGTCTCTGCACTTCCTGGACTTGTATGTCCATTTCTTTCACTAGATTAAGAAAGTTTTCAGTCATAATTTTTTCAAATAGGTTATCAATCGCTTGCTCCCTCTCTTCTCTTGGTACCCCTGTGATGTGAATGTTGTTACTCTTGATGTTGTCCCGCAGGCCCCTTAAACTATCCTCGCTTTAATTTTTTTTTCTTTTTGCTATTCCGATTGGGTGTTTTCCACTACCCTGTCTTCTAAATCAGTGATTTGATCCTCTGCTTCCTCTGATCTGTTGTTGATTCCATCTAATGTATTCTTTATTTCTGATTGGTTCTTTTTGATGGTTTCCATCTCCTTTTTTATGTGTCCTATCTTTTCAGAAGTTCTCATTAAGATCATATATTTTTACTCTAAATTCATTAAGCACCCTATAACCAGTGTTTTGAACTCTGCGTCTGGTAGATTGTTTGCTTCCTTTTCTTTAGTTCTTTAATTTGGGACATGTTTATCACCTCATTGTGGCAGCTTCCCTGTGTTTGTTTCTATGTATTAGTAAAGCTGCTATGTCTCCCAGTCTTGTCAGAGTGGCCTTATGGAGTAGGGTCCTGTGGTGCAGTCTCCCTGGTCATCTGAGTCAGGTGTTCCAGGGTGTCACTTGTGTGGGTAGTCTGTGCCTTCCTATTGTAGTTGAGCCTTGACTGTTGTTGGCAAGTGAGTGGGTGAGACTGCCCCTCAGGCTGACTGGCTGTGAGGACTGGCTGACTTCAGTGGACAAGCTGTTGTGCGGCAGCTGACCCCATGGAGCTGATTCAACTTAGCAGAGCTCTACTATCTGCCAATCCACCCTTTGTGTGTGTCATTTGTGGCACTAATTGAGTGGTGCTCTGGTGTGGTCTGAAGTCAGCACCTGGAGAGTTGGTCCTGGGGCCTCTTGAGAGAGGCTCAGATACAAGCCAATGTCAGACACTGCCTATGTCCAGCCTGGGGCACCTGGAAGCAGCTACAAAATGCTCTGCAGTTGGTAGCTGCATGTGCTGGGCTTGGAGATGCCTGGGAGTGGTTATGCTGTGAACTGAGAGCCTGGCTGCCACTAGTGCCAGGCTGGAGGCCACTTAGCAAGAGGTACAGGGCACTCTGAGGCCAGCCACCATTTGTTTGGGGTTTATGAACTTTTAAGAGATTTTAGGAAAGTCTGCAGTGCCTCTTGTGTAGATTAGCCTGTGCAAGAGGTTTGGGCTACGCTCATGAATTGGATAAAGTAGGTCTCAGGGAATCACTAGGGCAGAGAAGAGCTGTGTTAGCTAGGATGATAGAGACTCAGCTATGGCGCCCACCAGCACCCACAGGCTGTGTGTGGGGAGAATTCAACAAAGGAACAATGTTGCCTGCCAGCACTTTAGTCCCAGAGAGAACTGCCCCTCTAGCCCTTGCCCTGAAGCCAGAGAATTCAGTTCCTTTCCACATGTCCCTGGTGCCTTTTGAGCTGGTGTCCCTTCTCTGGAATTTAGGGTAAATGTCAGTGAGTCTGTGTACGAGCCCTTTAAAAGGATGCCTGAGTCTACAGCAGCCCTCTGTGGCACTGGACTGAATCCCTGCTGATTTTCACAGCCAGCTGTTATGGGAATTCCTCTTCTCAGCACTGGGGCCCTGGGCTGAGGATCTCTTGCTCCTCAAGGGGAGAAGGGAATGTCCTTTGCATTGGAGATACCCATCCTGATTCTTAACCATCACACCTGTTTCACGTCTCTGCCCTTCCTACCAGTCTCCACATGGCTTCTTCTTTATACCCTTAGTTATTAGAGTTCTGTTCACCTAGTCCTCAGATGGTTCTCAAAGTTGGTTGTTCTATAATTTAGTTGTAATTTTAACATGGTTATGGGAGGAGGCAAGCACAGGGCTTAACTACTCCTCCATCCTGACTGAAAGTTTCATATTCTTATGTTTTAAAGGCTGAGCCCACGGGATTGGAGGAACCAGATGCGGGGTAGAAAGAGGGGAGTTGAGAAGGACTTCAACTTTTGGAACCCAAGTGATGCAGTGGACAAATGGGGGTGCCATTAACTGAGCTGGAGAAGGCTGGCGGGATGAAAATCAAGAGTCTAGCCTGAAGGCATGTTCTGGTTATGAGGCTGTGACCACACCCAAGTGAAAATGTCAGGTCAGCAGCTGAGAGGAGCAGCAGCAAAGAGATGTGCATTTGGGTGCTGTCAGCAGACAGACGGGATTGAAAGTCACAGGAATGTTTGAAGGAGTGGACCAGGCACCAAGCACCTACCAATGAGGTTTTAATGAACACTTACAGAGCTCATTTTACTGAACACTTACAGAGCTCATTCTTTGCTATAGACTGAATGTTTTTGTCCCTCCCAAATGTGTATTTGAAACCTAGCCCCCAATGTATTGGTATTTGGAGGTGGGGCCTTTGGAGTGGAACTCATGCCCTGAGGACCCAGCAAGAAGACACCATCGATGAACCAGGAATTTGGTTTTCACCAGACACTGAATCTGCCAGTACCTTGATCTTGGACTTTCCAGCCTCCACAAGTGTGAAAAAGGAATGTTTTGTTGTTTAAGTCACACAATCCATTGGATTTTTGTTATAACAGCCTGAATGGACTGAGACTCTTCTAAGCTGCTACACAAGTATGAAATCCTTATAGCTTCCCCTCCCCTGATGAGGTAAATACTAACACTAGCACCATTTTACAGATGGAGAAACTGAGGTCCAGAAACAAAAGTCAGAGCTGGTAAGTGTCCGAGCCCACCAGGCTCTCAAGTCCTCCATCTTAACCAGTATGCTCTGGGGGAAGAAGAGTCCATCCCTTCATAGAAGCTTGGCCTCAAGCCTTTCACCCTCTGATCCATTCTCCCCAGAGAAGCCAGAGCTGGCTTTTGACGAGTCATCCCCACGTGGGATCCTTCCTGGATCCAGGGACCCTCGGTATAAAGCCCAAATGCCACCTGCACACACTCACTTGTCCTGCCCTGCTGGGCTTGACTGAATTAGCCTCACCACTTGCCTGTCCCCACCCAGTTCCCTTTGCCTGCCTCTGGACCTTTGTCTGTGCCGTATTTATTGCTTAGGGCACTCTCCCCCACCCCCTTCACATGGGGAAAACCTGCTCAGGCCTTAGCAGAGTTCGGTGCTTTGGTTCCAGGTTGAGCCCCCCCTTAAGAGGTCCCCTGGCATTTTAGTAACCGCGCCCCCTCCCGCTGGCATACACACACAGTCCTGTGACAGTGGGACATGACAGTTCTACGCAAAGGAAGGTCCTTAAGCATCACCAAAATGGCGGCAATCATCATCATCATCATCATCCTCAATAACAGCTCCCATTTCTGGAGCACATCCTGTGAGCCAGGCCCTGTTCTAAGTGCACTGCAGCTCATTCTCACCAATCCTCAGAAGAACCTATGAGGTTGAACCATACCCAGCGTTCAAGTCCTGGACCTGCCACTTCCTCTTTGTAAGTTCTGAAGCAGATCTCTTTGCCTCTGTCATTTGTGAAGTGGGGATCAAAACTGTCCCCTACCCTTCTCCCCTGGGCCCCCTATGCACACACATGCTTAAATGTAAGCTTCCTGACAGCTGAACTTTCATTCCCTTTCCCTCCCCTGCCCTGCTCTGTGAGCTTGAGAACAAAGATTCCCACACCCTTTGGACATCTGGCTTCCAGGAAGGTTCAGACAATAGGAGGCATTCATGGAAGATCTGAGGGCAGGACAAAGGGAGAAGCAGGGGTACTTCCCCCCTTTCTCTGCCTCCTGTGCTCTGCCATGACTGCATCTCTTCTGTGGCTTTAGCTCCCAGTGGTAGCCACACTCCTGGGCTTCATTTACACCACCTCTTCCATCTGACCCTCCCCCCTATCCTGAGGGTATAGAGGTTCTCTGCTATTGCCAATCGCTGAGCCTCACCTCCATCCTCTACTCATTTCTCCTCTCTTCCATCATCTTTGTAACCAAGTCCCTGAACTAAAATCTCTGAAAGACCTAGAAGAGTTCTCTTTCTCTAGTCAGCCCCTGAGGGGATATAGTAGCTGCTCAATAAATACCTGTGAGTAAACAGGCAAGTGTAGAATTTAATAGCTCAGGCTGCTTGGGTCCAAATTCTGGTCTTCGCCTTCCTGTGTGACCTTGGGCAAGTAGCTTACCCTCTCTGTGCCTTTCGTAACCTTTCTGCTTCCCCATATAAAAGTTGGGATCATAATGGCTGGGTTTCTCAAGGCTGTTGATTAGTACATTGAGTCAATCCCAATGCCCGGCACTTAGTGAGTGCCCAGCAATGAGGAGCAACTCACAGAACCAGCACTGTTCTAGAATTGTTCCACGCCCCCGCTGACTTTTTTTAAATAGACTTTTCTTTTTGGAATAATTTGAGATTTACAGAGAAGTTATGAAGTTAAGACAGAGAACTCCCAGGTGCCCCTCATCCAGTTTCCCCTTTTGTTATCATCTTTCTGTAGATCCACAGTACGTCAGTCGCCACTAAAACATCAACGTTGGTGTGTCACTGTTACTAAACTCTGGACACGGCAGTGTTTGCATTGCCCCGACTTCTCCACTCATGTCCTTTGCCGGTCCAGAAGAACATGTCATTGAGTCATCACGTCTCCGGTCTGCAATAGTTTCTCAGTCTTCCCTTGTTTCCTGTGACCATGACAGCTTTGAGGACTAGTGGCCAGGGATTTTGCAGCACGCCCCATGGGCTTGTACAGCCAGGAACTGGGTTCTAATATGCCCCTGCAGTTCCCCCAGCTCACAGCCCCACGCCTGGTACGCAGGAGCTGCTTCACAGGCGCTTCCTGAATGAATGAATACATGAACGGCAGTCGTTTATTTCTTTATCCTCCCACACCCCGTGTTCTGTAGACATCCCTGCCAGAGGCGAGATCTCGAACGTTCACAGTGAAATGAAAGCCCTTCTCTTTTCAGAAAGGTTTGTTTTTGATCCTTTTTTGTCGACATCAAGGATTCATTTCTTTAATATCATACCAAAGAGCAACAGCTACATTTGCATCAGACATCTCATTTTTCAAGGCAAGCAAGAGAGATCTTTCTAGCAAGATGGGATTTCTTCCGCCACAGAGCTGTGGCTTGGTTTCTCTGCTTCTCCTTCCCTCACCTTCGGGCCTGTGCCAGGGTGTGAAATGGGGGCAAGGGGCTCTGGAAATATCCACACTTTAAGGTCTTCTCCACTGCAACCCAAGGAAGCTTAATTAGAACCTTGCAAAGGTGCGGAGACGAAGCCAGCCTCAGGAGCTGGTGCAGAAGCCTGGCGATGAATGAGAAGCTTTACCTCCCATTCCCCCGAATGGCTCAATATTTACTACAGGAACCAGGAGGCTTGCCTTTGGGTACACAGAGTGTGCCCTTTCTCTAACATTAGCTGATCAGAAACGGGAATTCCCTGTAACCATGCAGGCCTGCGGGCCTGGCTACTTTTTATTTCTCAGCCCTGGGAGTCCAAGCTGAAGGCAGAGAATGTAAGGAAAATGCCCACAGTGAGTAATTTTCCCCCCCACCACCACCACAGTCCCTGCTGCTGGAAGACACTGGCCCAGGTTTAATCTCTTGACTGAAGTTTGTCAGAAGTAAAAATGAGCCTGGGTGAGCTCTTTGGACACTTCCCTCGACTTACAGGAATTCAATTTCTGGCACCAGCATAAATTTGCAGCCATCAGCGCCTGTGGCGGGGGCTGGGCCTGGGCGCACTGGCGGGGGATAGATTTCTGAAATCAATCCATCAGCACGTGGAAAAGGTTGTCATGGGGTAAATTAATCTTCCATAGCTGGCAGAGGCATTTCCCCGGATAGCCAGGCCATCCCTGCATAAAACAGAGGTGCTGGCAGCGAGACTCCCGGGCGGGGGCTGCATGGAGGAAGACCTCAAAGACTGGACACAGTGGCCAGGAGGTGACAGCGGAACCAGCCTGCCAGCTAAGAACTCAGAGGGACAGCCAGGGGCCAGCACTGCCTGGAACCCACTTCCACAGGCTCTGTGTGTGCCCCTGGGAGTGGCAAGTTAATTTGGGTCCAAAGCTTTTATCATGTGGCTGCACCTTGGACACACATGCCAGGGTTTCAGAGAAATGATTCTCAAAGGCATTCAAGCCGCCAGCCAAGACAAGGCAACAGAGCATGTTGTTTAGGGTGCCAACTCTGGAGCCAAGTTGCCCAAGTTCAAATCCCAGCTCTGCTGTGTGAGCTTGGGCTAGTGACTTAACCACCCTGGGCCTTTGTTTCCCCAGTTGTAATATGATGTCATGGAGGTGGTTGTTAATATATTCAAATGGCCTCATACAGGCAATGTAATATACAAGTGACTGCAACAAAGTTGATTATGGAATAAAAATAAGCAAATAGGTGCTGAAGGGGAATACAAAAAGGCAAACCAGTATCTGGGGACCAGACAGTCTGCATTTAAATCCTGGCTCTGTGTTACCCTGGGCAGCTTAACTACCTGCTCTGTGCCTCAGTTTCCTCATCTCTCAAAAGGGAGGGGACGACGACAATGTTGGTGTTCTGTGGGTTAAGTGAGCTGATATATTTGAAAGACAAGGAAAAGGTGATTATAAAATGGTGTGTGACTTGTGCTGTTCTGGGGACAGCACAGGGTGCTCTAAGAATAGGGGCTGGCTGCAGAACCTGGTTGAGAGGGTCCAGGGACAGCCACCTGGAAGAGCAATAGCTAAACAGACTGGATGAAGGAGCAGGAGTCAGCAAGGCAAGGAGAGGGTTCCAGGCAGAGGGAACAGCATGGGCAAAGGCCTGAAGAGCAGAGAGCATCTGTGCAGCCCACAAGTATTTACTGAGCCCATACTATGGGCCAGGCACTGCTCTAGGCACTGGAGACACAGCAGCAGTGAGACAGGCAAAGATCCCTGCCTTCCAGAAGGCTCCACTCTAGCAGGAAGAGGCATGGGGCACCTGAAAACTGTCCAACAAGGAGTGGAAGCTCAAACCGGGAGGCCCCCATTTGCCCTTCCAGATCCTCTCTCTCCACGTGTCCATCTGCTCTGTACTCTGGGCGCTGGCCCCTGCAGCCCACCCCTCACAGAATCTCTTGCCATGCAGGAGGTCTGGCCATGAAAGCAGCCACAGTGGGGCAGAGGAGAGAGAGTCTGGGGTATTTAGTCCCCTGGTTCCCTTCTGGCTAAGCTGTGGTTCCACCGTGGCTGAGTCCCTCTCCTGAAGTTGGTAGCTCCTTTGGGTATCCCCTCCGTTGAGGACTGAGTTGTGTTCCCCCCAAAATCCATGTTAAAGTCCTCACTCTGAGGACCTCAGAATGCGACTGTATTTGTAGATAGGGCCTTAAAAGAGGTAATTAATGGGGTGATTAGGGTGAGCCCCAATCCAATACGATTGCTGTCCTTACACAGAGATCAGGACACAATATCCACGGAACAAAGGCCATGTGAAGACACAAGGAGGAGGTGGCCACCGACAAGCCAAACAGAGAGGTCTCGGGTCAGCAGCCAACCCCGCGGACACCTTGTTCTCGGTCTTCTAGCCTCCAGAACGGTGAGCAATCACACGTCTGCCCTTGCGGCCGCCCAGTCTGTGGTGTTCTGTAATGGCAACCCAAGCAGACTCATACTCTCTCCCACAGCCACGGCTCTCCCTGAGGCCTGCAGGTGGCAACAGCTCCCCTCAGCTGCTGACCCCAGAGGTCTTCAACACCCCCTTGCTTGTTCTCTTAATTCTGCCTTCCCCACCCTGAAAATAGCCATTTCGTTGAATTCTCTTTACTCATCCCTTCTGAGGGAGCCATGCTTCCCAATGGGGCCGGGCCACACAGGGTCTGAAATTATGGACTCAGAGTTTACCCCGAGAGGGTGGGAAGTCACAAGGTGTGTGCCTCAGTTTGCTGGGGCTGCTGCAACAAAGTGCCCAGACCGATGGCCTTAAGAGAAACTTCATATCTCACCACTCTGCACGCTGGGAGTCCAAGACGAAGGGCCACCAGAGTTGGTTTCTCCTCAGGCCTCTCTCTGTGGCTTGTGGACGGCTGTCTTCTCCCTGTGTCTTCACGTGGTCTTGTCTCTGTGCGTGTCTGTGACTTCCTCATACAAGGACACCAGTCATATTGGATTAGGACCCACCTTAATGACCTCGTTTTTACTGAATTATCTCTTTCAAGGCCCTTTCTCCAAATACAGTAACATTCTGGGGTCCTGGGGACAAGGGGGAAGGACCTGGTCAGGACCTTGGCCAGGGCAAGACAGAGACAGAGAAAGCCACCCGTGAGCTCCAGGTGAGCACACAGCCTTGGTGGGGAAGCTGCCTCAGCCCATCCTCGTTTTCCAGAGTTTTCAAAGAAATGAGTCCCAAAGACAGAAAACAGCTCCAGCCGGCTGCAAGGCACGCCCTCCGCTCAGAAGGGAGGGGCGGTGATGGCCACCTGGGTGAGGGAGCCCTTTGTTAGCGTGAGTGGGCCGGCTGAAGGGAAATCAATTCTGGCTCAGCGTAGAGCAGCTGCTCTCAGTGAAGCTGCTGGAGAGAGACCCTTTGCCCCCTCTCCTCGAGGGCTGCTCAGGAGCCAGCAGGAACCTGAGGACAGTTCTTCCATATGGTCGATCCCAGAAGGGCCTTCGATCAGCATACCTCACGGCCGCCAGTGCCTCGCGTCCGCCTGAGGTGGAGTTTCAGCATCACCTCCATCCTGGGCACTCACCAGAGACCAGCTCCCCATGGAAGGGTCATCATCGTCCCCCACTTGTCAAGCACTGCACATGCACATGCGTGCACGAGGGACCTGCTAGCTATGTGATGTTGAGCAAGTGACTTGAATCTCACTGTGCCTGTTTCCCCATAAAACAGAGCCAACGGTAGCACCCACCACTTAGGATTGTTGTGAAGGTTAAATGAGAGCCTGTGAGGAGCTTCAAACCATACAAGTAAGAACCGTGTAAGGTCAGCTGCTGAGAGTATGGTCTCCCTACACCTCACAACAGCTATGTGATGTCAGTGGTATCACAAACTGAAGGGCAGGGAGGAAAAGTCAAGTGGCAGTGCCTGACGTGCCATCCGTCTGTTAAGGGGATAGAGGGCACGCCTGATGGTTCATAGAGGAAATGTAATACGGGCAGTGTGGTGCTAAGGAGCCAGAAGGGCTGAAAGAGGGCAGTGGAGGTGACATGAGCAAAAGAATAGCAACTGCAAGAAGCCGCAGGGCTGGAGGGCAAACGGAGGAGTAGTGTTACCAGAGCCCAGGAGCCGGAGCCACCAACCAGGAAGCAGAGCTGCCTGAGTGGATGCCTGGTGGAAGCTGGACCCAGGGAGGAAATAGAGCACTGCCTGCAGCAAAGAAATAGGGAGAAATCCCCTCGCTTCTCGCTTCCTCCCGCCTCCAAACTCCCATCACGGTCTCTCATTGGGTAAATCTAATAGGAAGTCAGTGAGCGAGGGAACCTGGGAAATGTAGTTTTCAGGGTTCAACTTCCCTGAGATCGAGAACAAGAGAAGGGCAAGGAAGGAACAGATCCAAGAGACACCAGCCAGCAGAACTCAGGGCCCAGACTGCCTCTCTCTAAAATTCTCTTACTCACCAAACTACATACTCAGGGAGTATTTGTTCATGTCAACTGTCCCATTTCACCCCCTACAATAAATCCTCTGAAGGAACAGTGAAACTGCTGGACCTTTCTTGTCCAGAGTTAAGAATTAAATTTAAAAGCCACCTCCTCAGGAAAGCCTCCCCTGACTGCCTCCTTAAAGAAGCCCTTCTCAGTCCCCATCTCCCAGCCTGGCATTTGTCATGGCAAAAACCATACTACATATTTGTTGGCTGGTGTGGTGTATGATCCACTAGGAGAGGCATGTACAAGGGCCTCAAGTCTTGGTCACTACCACGTTCCCAGTGCCTAAAAGCACTTGGCACATAGCAGGTGCTCAATAAGAATTTGCACAAGTTTTTAAAACTTTAAGGTGATGATGCTTGCTCTATATATAGAGTGGTAGAGCTGGAATTACAAACCCAGTTCTGTGGGCTATACAAGATGCTGGTGTTTCTTCTCTGCTGCCCTCCCATCAGCTATGCCAGGGCTCTCCAAACTCTATGCATCCTCCCAGGCTCAAAGTAAATGTCACCATCACCAGGCAGCCCTCCCCATCATCCCTGCAGACAGGTCATGATACGTCCCACAGTTCCCTACCCTGTTGCAAGATTCTTACATTTTATTCTCTTCCTTGCCTGGCTGACAGTCTGTGTGTCCTGTTAAACTGTGAGCTCCAAAGGGGCAGGGCCGAGGCCATTGTTCTTTCTCACTGTGGCCCCAACAACAGCACATGGTGGACAGAGTAGGTGGGCATCATCAGATCATGAATGAATGAATGAATGAATGCATGCCTCTTGCACATTCCAAGTCCTCAATGTCACCCCTTTCTCCCCCACTTTCCACACACCTTCTGTTCCATTCTCTCATGCTCACCTCCCTTCTTCCCCTCCATCTCAGGGTAGATACAGGGGCTCTGAATTTTGAAGAAGTCACGGAGTTTAAGGCAGTTGAGTATAGCTCTGAAGCACATAGACCCCAGAGTCTAGTGACTTGAGTTCAATACCTGGCTCCTCCACATTCTAGCTATGTGACCTTGGGTAAGTAATTTAACTTCTCTGTGTATCCACTTCCACATCTGCAAAATGGGAGTGATAGCAGTGCCTTTCTGTTGAGCCACGGGAGAATGAAATGAGCCATTCTGACCTGTTTCAGGACAGCATCTCTCCCTCTAAGCTCCCTTCTGCAATTCCCAGGCAATCTGGGAAGCAGAGGGCTGAGGCTTTGGCAGTTAATGAATCCGGAAAGGATCTCAGCTGTGTCAGGGGAGCCCCAGTGCCAAATTGGCCTGATTGTCATAGTGAGAGAGCTGAGAACAGGCTCTGGTGTCAGACATCCATGCTGTGATTGGCATAAATGCCTGGTGCTTCTCTGACCCTCTTTGGCGGAGCCTGGGGCTCTGCCCAGATCACTTACTGACTGGGCACACCCATTCCACAGCTGCTAAGAGCAGAGGCTCACAGCTGGCACCTGTGATCTTCTAGGAAGACTTATCCTTGGCTTTTGGGAGCCAGCACACCCTGGAGATGCCTAGGGGGTGTCTGTTAGCCCCAGGAGTAGCCAATGATTGATTGATGCAGGAACCCAAGAGCCCACCCCTTTGCAGTGCAATTTACCTTGTGGAGGGACCCCCGCCCCTATGGATCAGGCTAAGCCTGGACCTTACTGGAAACTTCATCCTTGGTCAACTCATTCCCTCCCTAAGTCCTATTTCTCTTAGCTCCCACTCTCAATTAATCATGTATTCCAAATCCCTGCCTCAGGTTCTGCTTCTCAGGAACCCAACATAAGATGAGGAAACAATGAATATTCAGTGTAAGGAGGTATTTATGTGGGTGTCCCTTCAAAGCTCAAATTCACACCCAAGCACTAAGTTCTGTCATTTCCACCTACATATGCACTCTGCAAGCCAATACTGAGAGAAGCTCTCACTTTGAAACACATCCCAAATTCTGCCCATTCCACCCACAATCTACATGTGTGGCCCCATCACTCCCCAAGACTCACTTTCCTGAATTTTTGTCTGTAAAACTTCCTACCCTTGACTCTAGATTAAAATTTACCTTGTTTCTTGTCTGTCTCCTCCATGATACTAACAAATCCCCAAGGGCAGGATAATTATCACTTTGTTCATCGCTATGTTCTCAAGTCAGAACAGTGCCTGGCACATAGTAGGCACTCAATAAACATTTCTGGAACTTAAAAATGAATTCTTAAAATGCATTTATTTAGAGATGGCTTTAATTGTCTTTTTTGTACAGCTTTACAATCAAAATCTACTCATTTCTCCACCTCTTGGTGGTCAGATACCTACCCAGTTCAGCTGCCTCTGCACTGGTGCCCTGGCTGCCACCCTTGCCTCCCAGTCTGTCCCCACCACAGCAGCCAGAAGATGCCGTGAGCACCTGAGTCAGGTCACTTTTTCTCCCTCCAAATACAATACAATCGAAAGTTTATTTAAAAATCAGAGACAGAAAAAGTGAGCCAGCTGGGCTGCATGGGCTTAGGAAACAAGTTACAGAGGCAAAGGAAGGGCCCTTGGAGCTTAGAAGAGAGCAAAGGTAGGCACCTTGAGGGAAGCAGAGGGAGAAATGCACAGCATATTCAAGAGAGAGGGAGAGAGAGAAAGAGTGCCAGATCATATTCTTTCTCATCTCAAACCCCTGCATGGCTCCCACCTCACTGGAGGTAAAAACCACAGTCCTCCCCCTGGCTCACCAGGCCCAGCAAGATCAGATGCCCTGTCCCTCCCTGCCCTCACCTCCTCCACACTACCCTTCGCTCACTCTGCTCCGCCACACCAGTCTCCTTGCTTCATCTGCAACCTGGAGCATATTTCTTTGATACCAAGTCTTCCCACAGGCTATTATTCTCTCTGCCTGGAATGTCCTTCTACTTCCTTCAAATGTGATGTTTCCAGAGGACTTCCCTGATCTCCCCACCCCCAGTCAGAACTACATGTGTCTTGGCATTAGCCTCCCCCCTACTTTATCAGCTTCTAACACACTACATCATTTGCACATTAATTTTGCATATTATCTTTCTTCTCCTCCACATGCCAGGCAGGAATTTTTTTTTTTAGCTGTTTTTGTTCACTGTTGTACTGCCAGTACCTAGAGTAGTGCCTTGCACACAACGGGCACTTGGTATATATTTTTTATTTTTAAAAATATGAACAATCACCCTATGAGGTAGGGACGCTCAGCAACCCCCTTACATAGATGAGGAAACCAAGCCCCAGAAAGGGGAAGTGCTGTGCTTGGGCGGTGGATCAGGAAGTGGGCCATGAGCAGGGGCCCTGGGCCTCTCTCCAGTGAGTGTGATTATGTGCAGCTATGTGTTGTGTGTGCCAGTCTGAGCCCAAGTGGCCGTACCTGCCTGAAAGAGGACCCGGGAGGATGCCGGACACAGAAAGATGTGCATGTCAGTGTGTGGGGGGAAGGGTGGGGCCAGGCCCCAGGCAGGTGTGAACACGTGTCTGTAAGTTCCGCAGGGTGTGAATGTGTGCCTGTGTGATGGCGCGCTGGAGGACAGCAATTCTTGGGCCAGCGCCAGGCTGTGTGTGCGCATGCGCGCACAGGGGTAGTCTGTGAGGCCTGGACGGGACTGGAGCGAAAGTTGAAGGAATGTGGTGGGTGAGGGAAGAACCCCATCAGCCACAGGCCTGTTATTTATAGACGTATCTTGGTTCATAAATTCCAATTTTTTTTTATCTCCCTCACTCCCTGAGCTCTATAAATATTCATGAGTTTCCTGCCTTGGAATATTTAAGTAGTTGGAAAGAGGAGTGGGGCAGGCCTTGAGAGGGGAAGGAGAGGGTCCCAGGTGGTGGGGGTGGGGTTGGGGGGACCGCAGTGGGGAGGACAGAGGTCTCTGGATTTGCCTTCTCCCCTCCAGGCTCCCCTTCCCAACTGCAGCTGGCAATGTGGGGAAGGTGCTTGGCTGATCTGGAGATCTCCCAATGCCTATTATTATTCTTCCCCAGTGTCTATGGAAAAATACCGCCCACTCCGGGGGCAGAGAAGGTGTCTGTGCTGTTTTCTCAGCTCTGACTCTAGCTCCAGCTTGGAAACTTGTTACCCTGGGACCCCCAGCTCAGGAGGGAGGGGGAAACCCGTCAGATGTGCCACCAGACAAAGGCACTCTGGAGGCAGACCAGGCGGTGGGCATGTGTGGCCTCTTGCCTCATCCTATGGAGAGGAACATGTCATAAAGACTGGTCCATATGACAGGGAATAAAGTGTGTGTTTGTGGACTGCATATGTGAGTGTGGTAACTCTCTGAACGTGAAAGAGACTGGGGATAGTCAACAGAAGGGTTCACAGATTCTCTAGTTCTCTCTTGGGCACGCTAGGACTGTACTTCCTCGGATGGCCTTCCTTAGCCAATGCCATGTGAGTGGCAGTGACTTCCAGGTGACAGCCTTAAAAGCCATGTTCTTGCCTCAGCCACTGTGGAAGTGCGTGTCGATGAGAAGCCGCTGTCAACTGGAGTCTCCAGGGGACTGACGACACTGGGCAGGCCCCTGCCGACCAGTGCACGGCAGGAGCAGTGCCTCGTTTGGTTGTACTAATCCACTGAGACTTGGGGAGCGTGTGCCACGCAGCACCTCCTTGCCTTCGCCGACTAGCACAGAGCCTGTCAGTGTGCGATGCATGTGTGGCACTTCTGTGCCTATGGGGCCAAGGACACACATGAATGTGTAGCCATTTATAGGCCTACATGTGCAAGCATCAGCAAGTATATAAAACTACACAAGTGTGTAAAACCAGAACTGAGTAAGAGTGTGCAGGACCGTGTGAGTGGGTGAAAAAATGTGAATGTGAGAGATGGGGCATTTCACTGCACAACTCCAAGGGGCGCTGTTCTCAGAAACACCAGGCCCCCTAGAGTTGTGCCACTGTTAGAGATGTGGGAGCGTCGTGGTGTGGGAGAAGAAACCTTCACGTGCTGGCTGCGCTGGCTAGTGTGAGACTGCGAGGCGGTCCGTGCACGTGAGTTTGAGGATTTGTGTGCGGCCACTGGGTCAATGTGCACATGCGCTGCTGTGGGTTTGAGGTACGTGTGTGGGGTTTGGTGCTGTATGTGTGTGTGTGTGTGTGTCTGCTGTGGTGTGAAAATGTGAGCCCCTGTGTGGGATGAACCTATGCGGGGTATGGGCACCACTCTAGTCTGCATCAGAGTGGCCACAGCCAGCATGGGTGGAGGGACGGCCGCCCTTGGCGTTCCCAAGCTGTCAGCTCTGCTGAGCGTGTTTCCAGGTTCATGGGCCTGAACTAGCTTCAACCTGGGTCCTAGGACCACCTGACATTGGAAAGTAAAATTCACTTCCCTTCATCAGTCCTGGGACGTCGCACATCATTTGCAATGGACATCAGTCCCAGAGATATAAGTAGCTCAACAAGTAGGGAGACCCCCACAAGGCAAACCTATTCTGCCCTAACTTCCCCATGATCAGCTTATTTTCTGTTTCCGTCCTCACGAGCGCAGGTCTATCTGAGGATGTGGGTTCAGCACCGGTCCAGCTCAGCACTCAGGTTCAACTCTGGTCTATCCTGGCGCCTGAGTTAGGCCTTGTCTCTCTCAGCTCATACTGTGACCCTGCTTCACCCAGGACTGGGGTTCAGTTCTGGTCTCCTAGGTCTCCCAGGACCAGGTTTATCTTTGGTCTCTCCCTAGATTCAAGTTCAGTCTTCGTCTACTCAGGGCTTGGGCTTGACCCTAGCCCATCTCAGGAACAACCATGGAGTATCTTAAGACCTCAGGAGAATATCCCTGATCTGTCCCAGGACTTGAATTAATCCCTCATCTCAGAACCTGAGCCAAGCCTGGCCCATCTCAGAACCCAGTTTCCCCCAGGTCTGTCTCCGTGTCTGTGTCCACCTGGCCCTCGCTCGACTTCCACAGTAAAGTGAGAAATCCAGAGCTGAAGTTTTCTCTTCCCGAGAGTCTCCCCACTTATGGAGCGCTTCCCCCCAAGTGCTCTGGACTCTGGGGTGAATATCCACTGCAAATGATTGGTGTGACCAAGGATTAATGAGGGTAAGGGGATTTTATTTTTCCAATGCCATTATCTAAGGCTCATTAAAGTAGATTTTATGGGTCTTTGTCAAGGATTATTACAAGGCTTTCTTGAAGGGCTATTACAAACAGCATTAATTTTCAAAAGTTGGGGACTCACAGAACCCATTATGAGTCTTAAATACTAGAGCTGGACAACCACTATCCGAGCTCTTTCTAGGCTCAGATGCCAAACCTCAGGCCGGGAGCTCAGGAAAGGACCTTGAAGAGGGCTTTCTTCGTGGGTGTGTGCACGAGGAAGGCCAGCACACGGTCGCAGGGCGATTCGAGCGGAATAGGAAGACTCAAAACATTCTCCATTCTCCACACTCCATCCTCCCCTGAACTGCTGGGGAAAACATAAAACGGAATCTCTCTTCTCCCGTCATAACTGACAAACTTTTGCCCCATCCTGACCCCTCCCTCCTGTTATAATAGAGGAGCTGCTCTTCACCTTAAGGTTCATGTAGCTATTCTTGTTTTGGTCCTCTACCTTCTTGGGAATCCTATATAATCAACATGCTATCTTTATCTTGCATATTCAACTTCTTCCTCTCAAGCAGAATTTTCTCATTGGTTTTCAAATAAACTCAAGTCTCTCCTATTAAAAAAACAAAACACCTTACTTGATGCATCCTTCCATCTGTCTCCTACTTCTCTCATCCTTTTCTTAGTTGCACACACCAACTGCCTCCTTTTCCTCACTTCCAGAACTCGCTCCTCCACCTCTCCTGTCTAGTTTCTGACCCAATTGTACCACCAACACAGCTCTTGTGAAGTCCACTGAGCCTCCATGTTTCTAAATCCCATGGGTGCCTTTCAGCCTTGCCAACGTTCTCAGCAAGATTCAACTCTGTTGACTGCTCTCTTTTCTCGATATGTTTCCTTCTCTGGGGCACCATCACACAGACTTGCATGGTTCCCTTCCACCTCAATGCATCTCCTTTGCAGACTCATCGTCCTCCACCTGGCTATACCACTCTAGACCCAGGTTTCTCCACCTGGGCACTACTGCTACTTTGGCCAGATAACAATTCTGTGCATTGTAAGGATGTTCAGCAGCGTTCCTCCCCTCTAGATGCCAGTAGTACCACCTCCCAGTTGCAACAGTTACATATCTCCAGACATTACCAAATGTCCCGTGGGTGCAAAATTGCCTCCTGGCTGAGAACCAAGGCTCTAGACTCAGCCTTAGCTTCTCTCTTTGCCTCAATCTTTGTCTAAGCGTTCTTAACCTTGTCAAAGCCCCCATCACCACCTGCTTACATATATGTCCTCAGAACTCCAGATCCATATATACATCTGACTTCTTGACCCCCACCCTTGGATGCCCCAACACCCTCAAAACGAAATGCAAGATCACCTCTCTCGAACCTAGTCCTCATCCAGTCCTCCCTCTGTCGCCAGGCCTGTTTCCCCAGGTCAGTGGGTCAGATGCCCGGCACTATCCTCACCCCCACCTCCGCTCCCTCACCAGGTCCGGCTGACTTTAACTCCTAGATATTTTCACAGTTCATACATGGTTCTCCATCTTTATCACCACTCAACGGTCCAAGCCACCCCTCACAGTTCCAAAAGTCTCTCTGGTCTACCTTCTCTTACCAGTCCACTCTATACATAGGAGCCTCAGGGAACTTTTACAATGCACATCTGATCCTATTATCCTCCCAACCAAAACCTCATCCTAAGTTCCTTTTATTCTTAGGATATAGCTAAAACTCTTATAACACGGCCCCAGGGCCCTGCAGGTCTGCCCTTTACTTACCTCTCCGCTTTCATCCCAAAGGGTCTTTCCCACCAAGGCCTCCTCACACTGTCCACACCTTCTCTCACCCCCAGGGCTTTTGCAAAAGCTGTTCCCTCTGCCTGGAATACCCTTTGCTTTCTGCTTCAGATCTCAGTTCCTACTTCCTCTGAGCTTCTAAATTGGATTAAATCCTCTGTTAGAAGCTCCGGTAACACCAAGGATCTTTTCCTCAAGCTGTTATCACAGCTGCCTTTTATGTCTATTTGGGTACCTTTGAGTATACCTGTCTCCTGTTTGGGAGGAAGCTCCATGTGTCCAAGTCTCCTTAGCTCACACACCATTTTAACTCCCACAACGGGCACACAGTAGGTCCTCAAAAGTACTTCTTGAATAAATAAATGGGGGGGTAAATGGCCCCACTGCTTTCAGGATCAAGTTCAAGTGATGTGCCCTGGCACTTAAGGCTCTCCATCACCTCGCTCTCTATCTGGTCTGTGCTCTCAGTCCAGATA
Organism: Micronycteris hirsuta; assembly: GCA_004026765.1. NCBI lineage: Eukaryota > Metazoa > Chordata > Mammalia > Chiroptera > Phyllostomidae > Micronycteris > Micronycteris hirsuta. The sequence goes on from PVJI01000507.1 coordinate 100,470, forward strand.
GAGATTGGAGCAGAGACCAAAGGGCAGCAGATGCCAAACAGAGAGCAACAATTAGCAGAAGCAGGGAGTCGGAGGCAGGAATGATCAAGAGAATGTAGGCCCCTAGGAAGGGTGGAAATCTTGGGAAGACACTGGCCTTCCATGGAGCATGGAAGGGGGTTCAGGCCATTATCTCTTCCTGGCTATTAAGGTAGGGTGACCCAGCTGACATCTGGTCTGCTCTTACCCACTCCCATTTTTTAGAAATTCTTCTTAGGCAGCCCTGGCTGGTGTGGCTTATTTGGTTGGAGAATCATCCTGTAACAGAAAGGTTGCAGGTTCAATTCCTGGTCAAGGCACATACCTAGGTTGTAGGTTCAATCCCCTGTCCAGGCACATACAACCCCAGGTCTGGGCACATACAGGAGGCAACCAATCTATGCTTCTCTCTCACATTGATGTGTTTCTCTCTCTCCTTTCCTCTCTCTCTAAAAAAGCAATGAAAAAATGTCTTGGGTTGAGGATAAAAAAAATTTTTAAAGAAATTCTCCCTAGGCCTCATGCTTCTCTCCAGTCACCACCCTGTTTCTCTGTTCCTTTCTCTCACTCTTCACATCTGATCCATCAGCAAGTCCTGACGGCTCTGCTACTAAGGCATGAACCAAATCTGCCCACTGCTCACCATTCGATGCTTCTGCGCTGGCTCAGCCACCACTGGCTTTTGCTTGGACTATTGCAGTCACCTCCTCCCTGATCTCTGTGCTTCCATCCTCTCTCCCTGGAATCCACTCCCCATTACAGAAGTGAGAGGGATCTTTAAACATCAGGAATCAAACCACAGCACTCCTCCCCACTGCAGCTTGTCCAGCAGCTTCTCACTGCATTCAGAACGAAAACCAACAACTCACTTTGGCCTGTGAGGCCCTGCATGCAGTGTCCCCTGCCAACCTGCACGACCTCATCCCCTCCTCCCTCAAGCCACCCAGCCCTCTCTTCCTAGAAGCCAGTCGCCAAGCTCATTTTCATGTCAGGGACACATGCACATGTGGTTCCCTCTCCCGGGATATTCCTCTCCCGTTCTTCCCATGGCCGACTCCTCAGTCAGGTTTCTGCTCGAACGTCACCACCCCAGCTTCAAAGTCCAAGATGAATAAGTTCCAGGGATATAATGTACAGCATGGTGACTGTAGTCAACAATATTATATTAGACATTTGAAAGATGCTAAGAGAGTAGATCTTAAATGTTCTCACCATACACACATGTGCACACAGGTAATTAATTATGTGAAGGGGTAGAGGTGTTAACTAACCCTAATGTCATAATCATTTTGCAATTTATACAAATACCAAATCACTTCACGGCACACCTTAAACTTACACAATATAATATGGCAATTATATCTCAAAAAAAGCTGGGGAAAATGTCATCTCCCCAGAGAGCCTACCCCACTGTCCCCACAAAATGGGGTTCTCCAGTCACTTTCTTTCATGTCTTGTTATTTTCTCTACAGCACTTATCTATCCAAAATAAATGTGCTTATTCATTTGTTTATATGTCTCCTTTATCTCCAGTATAAACACGCATCACAAAACGGAGGCAGACCCGCCACACTCACACTGTGGCTCAGCACCTGCAACGGCGTCTGGGACTGGCACTCAGCCAGTCTGTCCAGTGAGTGAATGACTGAAGGACGATGTCTACCCTTGCCTTCCCTCCCAGTGCCCCTTCCAAGAGAATGCCCTTACCCGTAAATCCCTCCTGAGAGGAAGACCTCCACAACCACATGTCCCCAGCTGCCCAAGGTTTCCCGTTTCAGTGAACTCCCATACACATTGAAAGAGGCTAACTCTCTAGTCCAGGGAGTTGGAATTGGAACATGGAGGTCAGGGTGATGAAAACCTGTGGGGCTGCGGAACCGAAGGCTCATGGGGGAACAGGGGCTGCAGAAACCCAGAGTCATGGGCAGGCTAGAGTGACAAGGGCAGAAACAAAGGGCCCTCAGAGTGGAGAGGGGACAGGAAAGTGGGGATTTGCTCCTAACTCCAGAGCGGCCCCGCCTCCACAACCATCCCTCTGCACAGCGCTGTTACTGGACGATAATTTCTCACGTGTCTGTCACTGGCCTCTTCCCACTGAAATGTCAGCTGCATGAGAGCAAGCATCTCATCCACCTTGTCTACCTGGCGCACAGTAGGTACATAATAAATATCTGCTAACTACATTGAGAAACAGGCGTGTGAATTATGGCTTTCCAAATCCCCAGAACCTCGGTTATTGGGTTTTGTGAGGTTCCCTGCATTTCTTATGTGAAGTTCCTATTTCATTGGGTCACTTTAGGGGACTCTCTATTCCAAACAGACTCTCTGATACCCACCTACCCGCCATCCCCAGCAAACAGACCAGAACTGTGATGCCTGGAGGCTAATGAGAATGAAGAGAAGTGTCAAGAAAGAGCCCACCAGTGAGAGAGGAGAGCATGGTTTTCAAGGACTGACTCTCTGAAGTGAGAGCAGGAGAGAAACAGATGAAGCTGGAAGGCTAGCAGGACACCAGCGCGGGTGCCGGGACAGGCAGCGGGATGAGAGGAAAGGCTGGACAATGAGACACAGAGGCCCAGGATTCTCTGCATCGCAAGGAGAATATTCCCAATGGTAACAACAATTCCACTCAGTGATAGCGATGGTCCCTAACACACACTGGGCTCTGCCTTGTGCCAGGGGCCATTTCTGAGCATTGGCTGCCACAATTCACTCTGACTGTAGGCGGTATCAACAGCACAGAATCTCGGCTAAGACGGCCAGGTCCGCGAGGCTGGGCTCAGGGCTTCTTGGATGGCATTGCCGGGTCACCCGTGTCACTCTGTACTCCCCCTGAAAAAGGGCCTGGACAGTTCTGAGGCCTCTCTTGTTGGCTCTGAAACCTCTCTTTGCCAGTATTCCAGGGAATAGGAGGGGATTTGGTCAGTTGTGTCCCAAAATAGTGGCATGTAGGTATTGGGACACACAGGGGTTCTGTGACTGTCTGGTGACATCCACGTTTATCCACAGGCACCTGTGAGCATCATTCTAGACACGTATGGAACATCTGGACACATCTGTGACTAGCCATGTGCACAGGAGCACATACGTGTAAACCCAGACGAAAGCCAGTGAGCACCAGTGGAGAAGTGCAAGTATACGTGCACCTTGCACTGTTTCCCATGGCCATGAACATTTCCTTCATTCAGACACGTTCACAGCATTCTGTTCCCATATGCTCTGGACAATTCATGAGCCCACAGGTCAATCCTGATACATGTACACCACACATATATGTGTCCATTTGCCTCTCTCCTTGAGCATTTGTGTCCATGTGCCGCCCTAGAGCCATGTACAGAAATGCACATGGCCTATGCCCACACACAGCTCCACCACAGTGGGCCCATCACACCGGTGAAGGTGAAGGCCTCCCTGTAGCTACTCTTGGCCTCTGCGTGCTATTCTGGACAGCCGCAGACACATGTACATGCTTGCCCAGAAGTCACAGACATGTTACAATGGTCCCTTTAAGGCCATGTGTGCCCTTTCTGGTATAATTCTCCACGTCCCTATGTGTCCACCGGCCTGTGTCTGCAAACATTCCTACATGCCTCTCCCTAGGAAGTGACATCTGTGTACATTCTATCAGCTGCCCTCTTAGTTCTCCCTGACTAACTCATTAGCATTGCACTCAGTTCTGAAATGTTCCTGCAGAATTTATGCTTTACAAATAAGTCTGGTGTCCTGCTGAGGTCACACGGCACTTACAAGGGCTAATGAAGCCACCTTGGCCAGTAGGGGTGGGGAATCCTGGCCTCCTGGAATAGCCAGAGAAGCACTCACTGGAATGAGCAAATTCCCCTTCCCTCTGACTGCACCAAATGTCCCAGCCAGCGCCCGTCTGCAGACCAAAGTCACATTTCAAGATATTTCATGTTTATGGCCCCAGCACGACCCTGGCATCACGCCAAGGGCTGCATCACCAGGTCTGTCACTATACTGAAGGCCGCATCACTCATCAGGGCCCTACTCTGAGGGCTGCATCCTCAGACCTGTCATTACCTGAGAGTGGCATCACCTCACTGGACATTACAGTGAGGGCTGCCTCGTCACACCTGTCATTACGGGAGGGCCGAATCACCCTTTCGGTCACAGTGTTTGGCTGAGTACTGTACTGAGGGCTTCATAACTAGAAAGTAAAATTTGAGAAGCAGCATTTTCCCTCTGTGCCAGCCGCTCCTCTGTGTGGGGTGGGAGGGGCAGGCAGAGGCGAGGTGGAGAAGTAATCCTAGGGACCTGGTAAGAATATAGCAATGGGCAGGCCGGGGACTCTGAAGCTATGCCCTGGGGGCGGGGGGATGCTACAGAGGACAGAGCAACAAACAGAGAGTTGGAACTCAGCCCCTCCGGTCCACCAGTGCAGAAGGGGCTGGGAGATCCCGAGTGTGGAGCAGGGGGGTATGACCAGTTCCTCCTGGGAGCTGTGGACATTGTCATGCCTCCAACTGTCCTGGCCAGGGCAACTGCAACACATACCTTGCCACGCCCTCGAGGAGAGATGACCCCTGACGCGGGCACGCTACACTCAGACATCCCCCCATGACAGACAGGCTCTGACCTGCTTCAACGCATCCCACGCACTCAGGCATGCCCGGTGGCCAGCGGACTCTCCTTATACACAGGGGCATGCCTGCCACATAGACATGCTGGGACACGTTCAAACACGCTATGACCTGCCCTGACACGCAGGGCAGGCTCCATTGTGCACACACTCGCCCCGGCATGCCCTGTGGGGCCAGAGGGTTTCCAGCCTCTGCCCGAGTCTACAGGCCTGTGGCCACCCAACCCTGCTGAATGGATTGACGGCGCATGGAGAGGAGGCTGTTATAAATTAAACATCGAGACGCGGTCTGAGCATCAGACTGCCATCCACTCGCTGGCTGCATCTCTCCCAGGAGGCCGAGGGACCACGGGGTGGAGGAGAGGGCAGGGGCAGAGTGGCTCGCTTAATTAATTAGTTCTAATTGAGATATCTTTGTAAATATCCCTTTATTGAAGGACAGGATCTCATTGTTTCCTGGGAATTTGCCACCTCTGCTTGTCTCCAGCCCCTGGGTATCACGGCAATGACAAGAAAGAGAGCAGTCCAAAAGGCTGCTCAGACTTTCGCCGTGCTTCTGATAATGACGGCGGCACCAAGGGACAGGCGAGGAGGCTCAGGGAGACAGAGAGATGCAGGCAGAGGGGTGGGCAGCAGACAGAGAGGCAGGCTCTGACATATGGGAGGAGGGAGAGACGGGCGGAGAAACTTCATGACCAGGAGGACCAGAAGTGGAGACAGATGGACCCACGGCTGGACAGACAGATATCTCTGCCTTTTCTTGCCTCGCCCAGTTTCCCCATCTCCCAGGCAAAACACCCACTGCGGCAGCAACAATCAAGCCTGATTCCATTTGGCCCTTGCCGCCCTCCCCTTTGCTCTCCCTCCCCCCGTCACTCCTGCAATCATCTCCCTTGTTCAAAATGAGCTTCTGCAGCTGCAGCCCAGACAGCTGTTCCATCTTGGAGCAGGCACTGGGGCGCGGTGGCTGGGTCCTAGCGGGATATACATCCTCCAGGGCAGCAGGGGGAGTGGGAATGGGGCATGGAGGACTGGGGGTCACCTGGAGCTTGGGCACCATCTTCCCTCATCCCTGGCTCCCATAAGATCTCATCCCCAACAGCCCCAGGGGTCCAGGCACACTCTGGGGCCTTCACGAGCTCGTGATGGTCTGGCTCATCCCATCCCGCTCACTGAATCCTACCCAGCACCAGCACGGTTCCTGGCTCTGTCCTGTCTCAAGAGCCCTTTTGGGTCTGAGAATTCTAGTCTCTCCCCTCTCTTCTGCTATCAGGGTCCTAGACTGTGCTACAGCAACTACAGCAACATGAAAACAGAATCTCAGAGACAGACAGACAGACAGACTGAGAGACAGATGAGAGAGAGAGAGACAGAGACATCGAGAGACAGAAATGACGGAGAGAATCATACTCAAAAGAGGCAGAGACAGAAAAGGAGAGAGACACACAGACAGAGGACAAAATGGACTCAGAGACACAGACAGCAACAAGACAGAGATGGAAAGTATGACCGAGACAGGCAGACAAAGAGATAATCACCCGTATTCACTCAACAAACATTTATTAAATGTCTACTGTGCATTGTGGATACACAGAAAGAAGGAATAAAGGTAGTTCATGAAACAAAGATGAAAGAGAGAGAGACTCAAACAACGAGAGTTTAAAAATAGAGACGCGTTAAGGCTGAGACAGAGACAAGGACTGGTCTCCAGTGGAAGCCTCTTCACTCCCCCACACACACACTCCAACCCCACATCAGACTGCCCAACCGCGGGGCCCAGCAGCTGCTTTCTTCCTCCCCTTGCGGCTGCTCCCTGCCAGAGCACCACAAAGAGCTATCAGCCGCATGGGCCGGAGGTGAGAGGAATGCTGGGGGCATGAAAGAACCGGGAGACAGAAAACAGAGCTTCCTGCTGGAAGAGGAGGAAGCTAGTTTTAGCCACATGCAGGAGGCCCCGACTGCCTCGCCTGGACAGCTGTCTGTGGTTCCGACAGGGTGGGCAAAGGCTGGCACCACACTGGGGGCGGACTGGGTCCACAGTGGGAGCCACCTAATGGGTGAAGGCTCCACCCTACCTCACCAGACCCTCAAACACTCCACCTGCTGTCCACGACAATACCTTCACACACCCCATTCCCTTCGCCTCTGTCCCTCCACCTGACCATCTCTGTCCTTGCCTTATGCATCCTCCAAGTCTCAGGGCAAACGTCACCTCCTCAGGGAAGCCTTCCCTGACCACCCTACCCAACGGCATGCCCCCATGGCTCCGCATCTTCTCCTTCATTGCCCTTATCAAACTGGGATCACACAGCCATCTGCACACTTCCATCTTCACTGCCTCCCTGTGAAGCTCTGTGAGGGGAAAGGCAGCCTCTCCTGTTCACAGCTGAACCCCCAGCCCCCAGCCCAGGACTCAGTGCAGAGAGGGGTTCAACCATTGCCAGTCAGGGATGACTGTGCTCTGCCCTTGGTGGCGACACTGCTCCCTACCTTTAGGTGGGAAGCTGGCAATGGGCACACTCGCTGACCGTCCACTCAAACAGAGAGGCGCTGAGACACAAGGACACAAGAAAAAGGGCTTTAAGAAACAGACGCTCTGAGCCACAGGAGAAGACTTGAGGTCACAGAAATACTTGTCGAGGTGCAGAGCTGTCCCTGGGGGGACTCAGGGGGGAGCACTGAGGCCACTCAGAAAACACTCACAGCTTGACATGAGAAGCTCCCGGGAATAATCAAGAGGGGCAAAGTTTTTTCTCCCACGGCGCTTCCAATTCTGTTGGCGGTACACAACGACCGTGATGAGTTCCAATGATTCTGAGTGCCGGGCAGGAAACAGAACAGGTTCAAATAATAGAGTGGGGACGTGTTAGTGGAGGTGGTCCAGGAAGGTCTCCTGAGGAGGTGACACTTGAGCTGGGACCTGAGTGGTGAGAAGGGGCTGGTTGGAGGACGGGTTCCCAGAGGGTGGCCCGGCAAGCGCAGAGCTCCAGAGGGGAGAGCAAGAAGAGTCTGGAGGGGAAGGCGGGTGGCCCAAGGTGTGAGACTCCAGAAGGCGGGCTGCGGTAATGATAATGGCGGTGACCGCAGGAACAGTAGCTGACCCTTACAGGCGCCTCCCATGTGTCAGGCACACGGCTAAGCGCAGCGCTACGAGGTGCGTTCTACCATCGTCCCCATTTTATGAATGAGGAAAGGGAGGCTTAACAAGTCGGGCCAGGTAAGGAGTTTAGACCTGGGGCAAGTGAGGTGGGCAAACATTAAAGGGGGCAGCTTTCACACTCGCCATCTAGAAGGGTTTTCTAACAGTGAGGTCTTTTGAAAAATGGGACAGGCAGCCTGCTATTACTTCCCTACTCCACACCCCTCCAAGTCTCCCATCCCCTGACACTCAGGACAAGTACAAGCACCTCAAGCAAAATCCCTTTGTGATATGGACCCTCCTGACCACTCATGCCACTTGCACATGCCCCCCAACACGGCATGGAAGTCTCCCGCAACCGTGAACCCTCCGCAGTCTCTGCGCCCACCAGCTCGCCCCTGGTGCCTGGGCCTCTATCACGCCTCCCTCTGACTTCCTCTGGCCAGTTCCTTTAAGACACAGTCGGGGCAGCATCACCTCCAGGGAACCTCCATCACTCCCTGGCTGGGTCAGGGCCCCTCCTCTCTGCCCTCAAAACACTCCAGAAACATCCCTGGCATCTGCTGATGAGACTGCGATCTGATTGAAGTCGGGGGCACTGTTCATCTTCATATTCCGTGACAGGAAGTAGGTGTTTGATAAATATTTCTTCACACTTTGAGGTGTTTGAGCAGAAGCTCTAAGTCCATGATTAGGAGTAGGAGAATATGACAGATGTGGTCACATCCCCAGAACCCCTAGGTACTTTTCTCCACCTGCTTGGCCCCTACGCTGGTCCAGTCCCCACCATCCCTCATCGGGGCCAGGGCGGTTGCCTCCTGCCTGGTCTCCCAGTTCCTGCCCCCACTCCCTACAGTCTGTCCTTCCCACCGAGGCCACAGGGAAACTGTGAACACCTGAGTCAAGACCATCCCTCCTCTGCTCAGAACCCTCCTTAACATCCCATTTATTCACTTACAAGTATCTGTTCAACACAAACTGTGTGCTAGGCCTGGGGCTAGGCCCTGGAGCTACAACAGTCGACAAAAATCGATTTTTTAAAAATCCCTGTCCTCAAGGTGCTGACATTGTAGCGGGGAGAATCAGACAAGATAAATAAGCCAAGTACATAGAGTGTATCGGAAGGCTAAAAGTGCAACGGAGAAAAGGAAAGCATGGGAGGGTAGGGGATGCGTGAGGAGTTTCACGTTAAATCTGAAATTTCTACGAGGCTCCCCTAACCCAAACAGGACGCAGCTTCCATGACCTCCCCACCCTCATCTGCTCTTGCTTCCCCCCACCTCGCTCACTCTGTTCCAGCCATACCGGTATCCTCCCTGTTTCTCCAGCATTCCAGGCATATCCCCACCTCAGGGCCTTTGCACTTGCCGTTCCCTCTACTTGTAGTTCCTTTCTTCCAGATATGAGTCCTCTCTCCCTTCCTTCAGATCTCTGCTCAAATGTCACCTCCTCAGAGGCCACTCAATCTAAAAGTGTCCCCAGCACTCTCCACTCCCCTCATACTGCTCTAAGCTTCTTCATAGCATATACCTCATCACCGGAAATAGTGTAGATTTCTCTACATACTTATTTATTTCTCCCATCCCTGCCTTAGCATGTCAGTTCCACAGGGACAAGGATATCTGTCTATTTTGTTCACTGTTATATCTTTGATACCTAGAATAGTGCCTGCCATATAGTAGGTACTCAATACACATTTGTTGAATGGAGATACCCTCTAAGAGAAATCTTGTCACTTACGTTAAAAGGAGGAGGGAATCAGTAGGGCGGGGAGGCCTTTAGGGTAGTTCACAAACATGTGGCCCTTCCTCTCCATCCAGGTCATGGTAGAACCCACTCCTCACCCTCTTTGAGGTTGGGCATGCCATGTGAGCAATGAAATGTGAGCAAAGGTAATAAGTGTCACCTCCAGGGCAAGGCTTTAGGAGCTGGTGAGGGTTTGCTGCGCCCTCTTTTTCTTGTCTTAGTGATTATGTCACCATAGAGCCTCCATCACCCGGGGCCCCTGAGTGACCACCATGGACAGAGCCCTCCAGCCAACAGTGGATACCTAGTGCAAGAGAGAAATAGATAAATCACGGAGACATGAGGCTGCTTCGTTACCACAGTGTAACTCGGCCTGTCTGGACTGATGCATGCATAGACTCTCCGAGGCCTTTTCCCCCAGAAAACTGTCAAGTAAAGACATGGATTCTGCACTTTGGTTCTTCACAGGAAAGTCCTCAAAGAACATTTTGCTGATAGCTGCTCAGTCCCTCCCCATTCCTCCCGTGAGGAGAGCGGGTCCTCCCCAGACAGAATACCCTCCTCCACCTCCCCTTTCTTCCCTCCCACCCTTAAGGATGAGGGAAATGGGCAAGGACATAACATACAGGATGCAGGTAACTCACTTCAGGCCCCATAATGATGGCAGCCGCTGGCAACGAGGCTGACAGCTTTTGGTCTGGCTCTGGATTTATGACCCCCGGGTGAGGAGCCATTCCATCAAAGGCTCCCATCCCACAAGGATGGTTTATGGCTGGGCATTGGCCAAAGACAGGAGCAGTGGCAGCTCCCTCCCCATTCTTTGCAGGGATGGTCTGTACCACCATCTCTCAGAACCTCTTAGGATGCTAAGCTGCTCCTCTGGGTCAGATCAGGGAGGGACAGCCAGAGACAAGAATGGCCACAGGATCTGGGCTCCCCAGGCCCCACACCTCACAACTGAGGTTCTTTATTAAGCCAAATACCAGCATCCAACCTTCTGTCTTATAACTGGGAATTCTCACTAGAATCCGTCAGGTAACCCATATTGGTGCCCTACGCCTTCTTACAGCTCCGCCTTACTGAGCACCTACTCTGTGCCTTATCATTTCCACTTGCTCTTCCCAATCCTTAGGAAGGCGGATTATTGTTTTAGACGCCTGAAAAATATTTATTCCAGGCCTACTATGTGCTTGACTACAATGGCAAACAAAGCAATTCCTCCTTACTGAGCACTTATATCAGCAATTTTCAACAGGTGCGCCACAAGAATTTTTAAAGCATGCAATACCTGACTATTTAGTCAGAGACCCTGACCTCTTTACCCTTAGATTGTCAAGTAAAATGACAAGAGCAACACAACAATAGCTGTCAGTGTGAATGAATAAAAATTATAGCCTTTTTTGTCAGATCAGTAAAAAATGGATATTTTTGGTGTGCCGCAGAATTTTAGTAATTAATGTGTGCCACGAGATGAAAAGGGTTGAAAATCGCCAACCTACATGCACCCACTCATTTGTTTCTATTTGAAAGTGGGATCCATGAAGCCTTGTGAAGACATGATTGTTGATTCTGCCACCTGACAAATATTTATTGCAGGCCTACTATGCATCAAGCCTTAGGGTTCAGTAGTGAGCAAAACATACCTGTCCTCATGGATCCTATAGTCTAACGGGGACTCTGACCTCTCCTTGACCAATGAGGATATTGGAGCTGAAAGAGATGAAATAACTTCCCTCAAGGTCATACTGCTAGTGTGGGCCAGAGTTCAAACTCAGATGTTTGACTCGGAGTCCTAGCACTAACTGAGAATCTGCTATGGCAGGCACTGAGCTGGAGCTTTCAAGCATACACATGCTTGACATAAAGGAGGCACTCAGTAAACTTGTTGGCTAAACAAGATGGATGGGAGGATGGATGGACAGAGAGATAGGTGGATGGAAGGGTAAATAAATAGAGGACAGATGAAGAAATAGCCAGATGATGGATAATGACTGAATGGAGGGATAGGTGGCTGCATGGATAGAGAGATAGATGGATGGAAGGATGGATGCATGAAAGGACAGATGGAGAGACAAGTGATGGATAATCAATGGAAAGATAGATGGAGGTAGATGGAGAGATGAATGGAAGGATAAAGAGATAAATGAACAGGTGGGTGGATGGATGGATGGAGAGATGGATGCAGAGGTAACAGGATGGATGAATGGATGGAAGGAAGGATGGATGGAAGGGGAGCTGGGCAGTAGAACTGTCACCCATGACAGTTCTGTGAGGTAGGAACCATCATGGTCATTTGATACACGGAGAAACTAAACTGCAGCTCAAAGTGCTAAAATCACTGGCCCCAAGTCAAGAGCAAGTTAGGGGAACGTCTGGATTCCACCTAGGTCTCTCAGACACTCCCAAGACCCTTCTAGAGCACCTTCATGTCACAGTCCCCTCCCAGGTCCCAAACTGAGTCCCTTGGCATCTCACTCCACAGAGCCCCTTTTGGCAAGACTTAGTGAGACTCAGGGATGGGCGGGGGGGATCGGGGATCGGAGAACTGTTAGCTTTCAGCAGACAATTTCATGGAAGCACTGATCAAAGCACTATTAACTACTGGTTGGCCAGAGTGGCAACCAGGTCTGTTTGGGTGTGCACACACACACTCATACTTACACAAAACACATGGCACACCCAGAAATCCACTACATGCATATGATACAAGGTAGACACACATTATTCATAGAGACACACTTGTATGTGTATGCACATTCTTCCAAAGACGAACATGTCCACACTTAAAATGCACACAAACACATGCACATGTACATATTTGCACAGTCATATGTACACACAAAATTATAACTCAGAGACACACTGTCACACACTTACGTACACTTTCTCCAGACAGAGCACATGTCCTCTTTACACACCGTGTGCTGCACATAACACATGCACACATTTACACAAAGTCGCATTCCTTAAACGGCAGAGGAGGGGAATCTGGCTTCTAATTTCAATGAAACATCTTTTTTGCCCCTCAGAAGGTAACAGCAAGAAGGCTGTATGCAATCATGTATGCAAACACATATGGGCACATGCAATCATGGAACACATGCAAACCCACCATCAGCAACATACAACTGCAGAAACACAGATGCATCTGCATCCAGACACACTCACTCAGAGACACACTCACACTCATCCTGGGATTCACCCTTACATACACAAAAATACACTGAGGCCCCCATGCTGGCAAAGAGTGTAAACTTTCTCACACACCCCCCACAGACACACGGAAACCCATGCAGAGATAGACACATCAGGATGGACTCTGAGGCACATAGAAAGGCACTGATTCACGCACTGGCTTCAAGTCCGAGAGTTTGGACTGAAATCCCTCACCTGTGCCAAGTCCAGTGCAATCCACCCCCACCCCACCCCGCCCCGGGGCTGGGGGAAGCCTGGGCACAGTGCATGGCACCCCCTCTCCACTTGCCTGAACTCTTGGGAGCAAAGACCCCTTTTCTTTCACGGAAGGGAGAGAAAGAAGCAGTGCGGTAGCCTTTGGGGCTAAACCGGGTTGCTGGTGAAGTTGGGGGAAATCAAGCAGGAGAGGGAGCCACGCGTCCCAGCTCCACCTATCCGGAGGACTCCCGCAAACAGACCGAAGAGGGAACGGGGTAGGAGGGGCATATCCGGAGGAGACTGAGGGAAGTTTGCAATGGAGGCTGCCTCCTCCCCTCTCCTCAGGACGCCAGGACCACCATTATTAACCCCGACTGGGTTCCCTTCCTCCCCTCAAGCTCCGCGGCACGAAAGCCGGAGGACGAAGGTGAGAGGACCGGATGGCACGGGGGAGGGGCAACACTGGAGCTTCTGGGGCAGCGCAGGCCCCTGCCCCAGGCTGAACCCCTTCTGCATCCTACGGAGAGCAAGTTATGGGGATAAATATTCAGATTCAGCACGTGGTGAGCAGGTAATGAAGAGTGAGATTCGGGGGGGCGGGGCGGGGGGCGACAGGAGAGAGAAGAAGAGAGACAGACAAAAAGGAGACACAAAGTCAGAGACAGTGCGACAGAGACAGAGACGGGGAGAGACATAAATAGAGAAGCGCACCAGAGGGAACACAGGCCGAGAGACAGACAGACAGAGAGAAAGACAGACGGGCACAGGACTATTCCGAGACACCGACACGAACGGGGAGAGGTCCTGGGGGGGGGCACTCGGAGGTCCCGCGCGGCGCGTTGGGCGGCCGGGTCCCCTCGGGGGCGGGGCCTGGCCCCCGGCTCTGCCGCGCTCAGCCCGGACCCCGCCGCCTCCCCCGCGGCCGGAGCGAGCCCAGCGCGTCGCTGCCGCTCGGACACGGCTCCCTAGTAATAAATAACAATAACAATAATGAACGACGTGGAGTTAGCTGCGGGTCCCAGGCCCCTCCGCCAGTGCGTTTGGCCCCCAGCCCCGGGAGAGCGTCCCGGGCAGGGCAGCGGGGGGACGGGGGTCCCCGGGGGCTGCGGCGGCGACGGCGGCACGGGCACCACGCCCCCCGGGAGCGCCCCCCGCGCGGCGGCCACTCACGATTTTCTCGGAGGAGCCGGCACGGGACACGGTGCCGTTGAGCCCCACGAGCGAGGGCAGCGTCTGCGACATCCAGTTGGTGACCATGGCCATGGTGCTCAGCACGGCCCCGATCTTGAGCAGCGGCACCGACATCGCGCCCCCGCCTCATGCCCCGCGGCCGCCCGCCGCGCCTCCCTTCTCCCGCCCGCCGCCTGGCGCTCCGTCCCTCGCCGCCCAGCCGCCCGGGGGCGCGAGCGCGAGCTGGGGTCCGGGGCCGGCGGGGGCCTCCGGGACGCGGGCTGCGGCTCAGCGCGCCGGGCGGGCTCCGCTTATAAAGCGCCGGCTCGACTCCCGCCCCCTCCCGCGCCTCCGCGCCGGGCACTTCCAGCCGCTGTGACGTCACGGCTCAGGCCCGGAGCCCGGAGCGGGGGCCGGGGGCGCCCGGACTGCCCCAGACCCTCCCCAGGCCAAGCCGCTCCCCGGCCCGGGGCCGTCCCACCCCGAGAGGCACCACTTCACCATCCCCGCGGCCCCGGCCCCACCGGCGCGGCATTCCCGGCCCCGCCCCCAGCGCGTTCCCGCCCCTCCCAGCGGGGTCTCCCCCCACCCCACCCGCGGTGTTCCCAGGCTACCCTCAGCGCGCAGAGCCCTAGGTGCTCGGCCCACCTCGACCACCCAAAGCTGGCAGGGGACCGGAGTCACACATCCCCACCCATCTCCCGTCAGGACAACGACCCCGGCTCCCTAACACCCGGGGGGACAGGTGTAACGGTCTGTGGGGGGCGAGACTCTGGTGCGCCCCCATGAATCCAGCAACCCAGTTTCTTTTCCTTGGGGAAGGGGCTTTCCTGGGACCAGGACCACTTTGGGGACCCCTGGGTCGTTTCGGAACGAGGGAAGCTCAGAGTGGCGGGTCCGAAGCCGGTAGACGCGGTGATTTGGGTAAAGATGCCGTAATGAGGGTCACTAGGTCAGCGGGAGGATTCCCCAGTGCACCCAGGGGCGGCATTATGACCCTGTGCGGCGGAGACAGGAGCTAGCCTTTTGCAGACAAGTCCCAGGCAGCTCTCCACTCACAACTTGAACTTGGGGTGGGGGCGGGTAACTAACGCTTGCGACCTTCCTCCACGCCCCAGGGCTCCAGGTACCCCCCCCTCTTTGGGGAGCAGAGAGTGCAGAGCCCCCCCGCACCTCCCGCCCACGCACCAGCCGGCGGCGGGGGCGGCGAGGGTGGCGAGGTTGCCGGGAGGAGCGCCCGGCGGGTTTAATTTCCTCTGTTTTCCCTGCACTCACGCCCCCTCCTGGCGCTCCCGCATCACCTCGAGCCGCCGCCGCCGCCGCCGCCGCCGTCTGGAGGCGGCGATGACTCAGGCTTTTGCAGGGCTCGCCTGGAGAGTAGCCCTTAACATGGGGGTGCGGGTCTTGAACTGTCCTTTTTCTGAGCTTAGCAACACCGAGAAGTAGATTCTGCCTCTGTGTGACCTCCCGCAATGACCTCACTGCTTCAGTTTCCTCATCTGCAAAGTGGGTTGTTGTGAGGACCTGATATGTGTAAAGGACTCCAGTGTCCTGAGATTCAAGTGAAAGGTATGTTGAGTATCTATGTCCCAGGCACTGTGAACCACAAACAAAATACCTGCCTTTGTGGAGCTGAACATTCTGTGGGGTGAAACAGACAAGAAATAGGAAAACAAAAGTAAAATAAGACATAGGGATTCAAGTGGGGCAGAGGAATACATAGGGGAGTAAACTTGAAACAAGGTGGCTGGGGAAGGTGACATCTGAGCAGAGACTTGCAGAAGGTGAGTGAGGGAGCCATGTGGCTAGGGGAGGGAAGAGTTCCAGGCAACGGGAACAGCAAGTGCAAAGGCCCGGGCAGGAGGGTAAGTGTCAAGGAACAGGGAGGCAGCCATTGTGGTTGGAGCAGAGTGAGCTGGGGAGAGTGGCGGGAGACGGGGCTTGGAAAGCATTTTGGAGAGTGTCTGGGAGATGGTGTTTCATAAATAGTAGCTGCCATCCTTATTATTATTTGCAACTTATGGCGAGCTTAAAGAAAATGAGATGTGTCCTTACCTACTTGTACTACAGCTTGCATTTATGAGTGCTGAACACGATGCAAATGTGCTTGCTGAGCAGTTATTGCAACCTCCCATGAAAAGTACAGTGACTTCCCTAGTTACAGGGCAGGAAACTGGGCTCAGAAAGGAGAGGGGACCAGGTCAAAGTGACCTAGCAGGTAAGTGTGGGCCCAGGATTTGAACCCAGGTGTGTCTGATTTTAGACACCAAAATCACTAGGCTCCAGGCCTCCTGGCTTAGAGAATTTGGGACTCAGTGATATTCTGACTCATTCACCGTTGGTGTAGGCTGTAGGAAACTGCCCTGGCCCCTTTCAGCCAAACTTCTCCAAGGAGGTTTACACTCACATCTGCCCTTGCTGCCTCTGCTTCTTCACCTCCCACCTCCTGCATCTTTCTGACACTCCTTTCATCATAGGGGCCAGTGACTTTCCAATTTGCTAATCCCACAGCCTCAGGCTAACCCTCATTTAGTTACTTCCACAGGGTAGTCTTCATGGACCATTCCCTCCTTCTTGAAAGTCATTTGTCCCTTGATTTCAAACTCCTTGACATTTCCTAGTTCTTCCCCCACGTCTCTAGCTGCACCGCCACTGCCTCCTGCCTTCTCCCTAAATAGTTTCATCTCCCAGGCTTTTGCTGTAGATCCCCAGCCCCTCTCACTCTGTGTACTTAGCCTAGACCATCACACCCACTCTCAGGGATTTGGTTCCATCTGGCCTCAGGACCTTTGACCTCACTGTCCTTTACCCGGCACATTATACCACAGATACACATATGGTTTGTTCATTTACTTCATTTATATCTCTTCTAGTGTCTGGGTAAGAGACATGCTCTACCATTCTCCAGAAAACTACACTTCCCAGGTTCCCTTGCACATTGGCTTCCTGCTAGACTCATCCAATGAGAGGCACTGGAGGGAGATTGGAGAGTGGGAAGGAAGGAAGAAGCCAGGGTATTTCTCTTCTCTCTTTCTGCTTGTGGTGGGGGTGTATCCTGACATCATGGTTACATACTTTCTGTGGTGCCAGCTCCCACACAAAAGCCCCTTTCTCATCACACCACCCTTTTTCATGTCCCGCTAACAGCTCTGTACTGTGGCTAATTGCTGGATTCCCTGACCGTTCCATCAGTTTGGCTTCTCAACTCTTCCATCTCACGCTCACCCAGTTTCCTGTATTAAATTCCCTCTCTTTGAACTCCTGGAATAGTCTGTTTCCCTGACTGGACTCTGAGTGATATGATCATTACAGACCTTCCCTGGCCACCTCATCTACAAACAGCAGCTCCTACCACTCTGTCTCTTACACTGCTCTTTTTTAAACAGCATGTGACATTATACATTTATTTGTTTATGGTCTGTCTTCTCCACTAGACTTGCAACTCCACAAGGGCACCTACATGTCTATATTCTTCACAGCTGCAACCCCAAGACTTAGGACAGTGACTGGTACATAGTAGGTGCCCAAGAAACTATTGATTGACTGACTAAATGAATCTACAGCTGAGGCCTCCCAAAAGTCTATCTACAGCCTAGATGTCCCCCTCGAACTGAGATCCCTATGCCCATCTGCTTCTTGGACATCTCCACTTGTGTGTTTCACAGAACTAATAGCACATGGCATCCGCCAGAACAACCCCACTCAAAAATGGCAGTATCGCCCTGGCTGGTGTGGCTTGGTTGGTTGGAGCATCATTCCGCAGCCAAAAGGTTATGGCTTCAATTCCAGGTCAAGGTGCATGCCTGGGTTGTGGGTTCGATTCCCAATCTGGGCACATATAGGAGGCAACTGATTGATGCTTCTCTCTTGCAATGATGTCTCTCCTTTCCTCTCTCACTAAAAGCAATGAAAAAATGTCCTCGGTGAGGATTTTAAAAACGGGGTGGGGAGCAGTACCAAGTATTGGTACTGATATGGTAAAACCCATTGCAAGTGGGAATATATAATGTTGCCACCACTTTGAGAAACAACTTAGCAGTTTCCTAAAAAGTTAAACTTCCCATAAGACCCAACAATTCCATCAATTCCTTCTACCCAAGAGAAATAAAAACATGTCGCACGGAAAGGCTTGCATATGAATATTCAAAGCAGCATTTTTCATAGTGAAGGAAATGACCCAAATGCCCATCAACTGGTGAATGGATAAACTCTGGTCCATCCATATAATGGAATGCCCTTCAACAATAAAAAGGAATGAAGTACTGACACATGCTACAACATGGATAAGCCTCAAAAATATTTGGCACTGGCTGCGTGGCTCAGTTGGTTGGAGTGTTGTCCCATGCACCAAAAGGTTGTGGGTTCAATCCCTGGTCAGGGCACATGCCTAGGTCACGGGTTCAATCTCCAGTCGGGGTGCATACAGGAAGCAACAAATCGATGTCTGTGTGTCTGTCTGCCTCTCCGCCCCCCTTCTTCTTTCAAATCAATAAAACATATCCTCAGATGAGGATTTTTAACAAAGAATCACAAAATATTTGGCTAACTGAAAGAAGCAAAACAATCACTACTTTGAAGCAATATCATAATGTCAGGTTGGAGAGAGGGTGGACTGCAAATGAGCACGAGGGATCTTACGGGGGGGGCGGGGGGCGGTGATAGAAATGTCCTAAACTGGATTGGGGTGATGTCTGCACAGCTCCATAAATTTACTAAAAGCCATCGAATTTCACACTTAAACAGGTGCCTTTTATGGTATGTAAATTACACTTAAATAAAACTGTTAAAAGAGGGGAACATTCTTAAACTTTCCCTGCAAGCCCCCTTCCCTGCGGCACCCTGGCTTGCCCTGACAGGAGAATGACTTCTTCCTTAAATGTTTCACCCTGTGTGCCTGGCTTCCCAGGAACGTGTCCCAGGGGTACCCACAGTTCTTGCTACAAATTGTGCTCCCTTTTACCCCCTTGTTCTCTCTTCCTACTTCTCCTTCCAAGCCAGCACTGATGCTGGCTGATTTTGATGCAGAAATATCTCCAGAAAGGGTCTCCTCCTCTCCATCACCATTATCACTCTAAGCCTGGTGTTTGGGAGTGCTGTGAATCAAATGTTTGTGTTCTCCCAAATTCTTATGTTGAAGCCCTAACCCCCAAGGTATTGTATTAGGAGGTGGGGTGTTTGGGAGGCGATTAGATCATGAAGGTGGAGCCCTCATGAATGAGATTAGTGCTCTTATAAAAGAGACCCCCAGAGCTCCCTTACCCTCCCTCATGCGAGGACACAGCAAGCAGACACCATCCATGAACCAGGAAGTGGGCTCTTGCCAGGCACCGTGTCTGCCAGCATCTGCACCCTGGACTTCCCAGCCTCCAGAACTGTGAGGTGTAAATCTGTGCTGTTTAGAAACTGCCCAGTCCGTGGTATTCTGTCATAGCAGCCTGAATGCACTAAGACTGGGAGCCATGGAAAGTAATGGGTTTTTTTCCCCAAAAATTCCCAGGAGGAAAAAGTTCATAACTGGCAGAAGCAATAACAATAATTGCGAAGGTTTATTAAATACTTATGTACTAGGCATCGTTTGCGGTGATATAATAACTCAGCCCTCAGAATACTACTATGAAGTACATAGAATTAGAATTCCTATATTTCTCATTTTTCAAATGAGGAAATAGAGGCACAGAGATGCCAAGAAACTTTCCCGAAGGCCTCCAGGATTCTATCCTAGACAGACAGGCTACAGGGTGCTGGGTCAGTCAGACCTGTTCATAGATTGTATATTCTAATTGTGCCCTGGCTGGTGTGGCTCAGTGGATTGAGTGCTGGCCTGAGAATCAAAGGGTCACCAGTTCAATTCCCAGTCAGGGCACATGCCTGGATTGCAGGCCAGGTCCCCAGTGGGGGCCATGTGAGAGGCAACCACACACTGATGTTTCTCTCCCTCTCTTTCTCCCTCCCTTCCCGTCTGTCTAAAAATAAATAAATAAAATCTTTTTAAAAAAGATTTAAAAATTTCATTGGTCAAAGGTGCCATGTCAAGAATGAAAAGAGAAACCACGGAGTAAGAGGAGGTATATTCAATATTGATGTCTAATAAAGAACTCATATCCTGATTTTATATTTATATAAAACATGTAGTGATAGACAGATGAGATAGTTTCACAAACCAACAAGAACAAGGCAGACAGCCTTATAGAGAAATGGGCAAAAGGCTTGAACAGACATTTTGCAAATGGAAATACCTGAGTGGTCAATGAACGCTCGAAGCCCTGGCTGGCGTCACTCAGTGGATTGAGCGCCAGCTTGCCAACTGGAATGTTGCTGGTTCTATTTCCAGTCAGGGCACATGCCTGGTTTGCAGGCCAGATCCCCTCACACACACATCAATGATTCTCTCCCTCTCTTTCTCCCTCCCTTCACCTCTCTCTGAATATAAGTAAATAAAATATTTTAAAAATTAGATATGTAAAAAGGTAGTTAGCACAATTAGTCATCAGGAATTGTACATTAAACCCATGCCCTGGCCGGGTGGCTCAGTAGGTTGGAGCGCTGTCCTGTGCACCAAAAGTTTACAGGTTTGATTCCTGGTCAGGACACACACCCAGGTTTCAGGTTTGATACCTGGTCCAGACACATGCAAGAGGCAACTGATCGATATTTCTCTTTCACATCCATGTTTCTCTCTTTCTCTTTCCCTTTACCTCTGTCTAAAATCAATAAATATATCCTCAAGTGAGAATTAAAAAAAATTAAACCCATAGTGTGATATCACTGCACACCCACCAGAATGTCTAAAATGAAAAAGAACACCACATTACTTCTGTTTTCGACCTAGCCAAGAGCGCTCTCACAAACAGGGTGAATGTTCCCAAAACCCTCTGGACTCCGGAAGATGCGTGGCGAGCATCCACCCCACAAAGTAACACAGTACAAGAAGGGCAAGGGCGCTGTGCGCGCAGGGTAAGCAGCGCCAGGACAGGAAGCAGAGTGGCTGTGGTGGGCGGATGTGTCGAGCCCAACTGCAGATCTAAGAGAATGCTGGCTGTTGAGAAATACAGCAGTCTCAACTGAGAGGAGCTAAGACGAGAAAGGGCCAAGCGACCCAGGTCGAAGCTTCATATTTTGTTTTATTATGTAACAATAAAATCCTGAGGATATGGTCAAAAGAGAAAAAGACAACACCAGGTGCTGGTGACAACGTGGGACAGCTGGAGCTCTCAGGCAGTGCTGGTGGAAGGGTAAACTGGGAAACTCTCCGAAGACCCTTCGGAGCTGTGCAAGGCTGTTCGGCGGTATCTCAGATATCTATAAGGCTCAATAGACCCACCCCCTGCATGACCCAGCCGTTCTACTCTCAGGTATGTACGGTCGAGTCTCGTTATTTGTAGACCCTGTGTGGGCAAGCTCACCTACTCACTCCGGTTTATTTGTGCCCCACATCAATAGGCGCAGGGCTTTTGTGATCATTTGTGGCAGAAATGTTGGTTGCCCACACACAGGTTCCCAGCTGAGGTCCCACAGGGCCATGCTCTGCCTCCTTGTCTCAGTCCTAACCATATACGGGTCCTTTTCGGTCTATTTAGTGCCAATTGTCCCCATTTTCCTGTTTTTTATTGGTGATTTCTCTGTTTTAAGTGGCTCCCACACATAATGCTGAAGAGCTGTCTGGTGGCTGGCTCTAGGCGCAAGACGGCTGTGATGTGTCTCAGGAGAAACGACGTCTGGTCAATAAACTTCACTCAGGTACAAGCTGTACCGCCTTGGCTGTGAGTTCGATGCTAACAGACCAACAACATATATTAATTAAGGTGTTTTAAAACAGAAACACATAAAACAAGCCTGCTATTGTTTGGCCCACAAATACACTGTGACCAGAGGCTTGCAGGAATCTCACCCTGAGATGCTTCAGTGTCCGCAGGGTCTTCATAGAACAGAACTACCGTGAATAAAGAGAATCCACTGAGCATGCACGCAGACGGGTGTCAGAGTGTCCATAGCAGCGCTGTTTGTGCCAGCCACAAGCTTCACCAACCCGAATGCCAAGAAAGGGCAGGCCAGCTGTGCCATGGTGCAGTCACACAATGGGGCACCGTACAGAGGCAGGAACGTGCAATCTATCACAAAACCGCATGGAGGACTCTTACGGACATTATGCTGAGCAAAAGAAACCGGACACCAAACACCACATACTTAATGACTTCGTTAAGTTAAAAAGTGGGTCAAGCCAGTGTGTGGTGGGACACATCAGGTTCATGGTTCCTCCTGGGGTGTGGGTGGCACCTGGGAGGAGGCTGAGGGGCCTCTGGATTTTTGCAAAGTTCTGTTTCTTGACCTGGTACTGGTAACACTATGTCGCTTCAAGACAATTTATGAAGCTGCACCTTTACCATCTATAGCTAGGTTTTATGTCAAGAAGAAAATTTACTCAAAAGTATGAATTAAGGTACTAAGCATGAAACATAAGCTCAATCTCTGTTTGATGGGCAGCGGGTTAAAAACAGCAGGGCTTTCTAGTAGAAATTTTAGAAAACACAAACCAGCAAAACTAAGTGTCCTTGGCAATAAGCCAAGTGGCCCCTGTCAGCTGGGCCATCCCGGCCTCTGGAGTGTTTCATTCACACATAAGGAAGGCATGAATTCATGTCCACATGTACATGGCTCAGGTCCCTCAGAACACGAATGGTGTGAGCTTTTTTGGTTTGTGGCTAGTTTTAGTTTTTTTCTTGGTTACAGCAAATTTGAGGAAATGGTGTTGAAATATGTCTCCTTCCCACCCCCCACCCCCCTTGGAGGAGCTGTTTTTTCTCTCCTCTCAGCGCCAGCTCACTCTCCGGTCATCTCCGCTTTCTGCATGGTTCAGAATTCCAGGAGGAGGCGGGAAGGAGACAGTAGGTCTTGTTAAGGACTTCAGACATCAGAGGAGAAGTACGCTCCCCACACTGCCCACCCCCAAGCATGCGGCTCGCTGTGCCTCTGGCTGCCACCAATCTGCCTCAGGCCTTGTCAGCTCCTGAAATAATTCTGCCTTCACACCTTTACTCTTCCCACTCCAGTATGTCTTCCATGTTTTAGCCAGAGGATCTGTCCCGCACACAAATGCAACCATGTCTCATTCCTGGCTTTAAAATCTCTTTAAACAACAACAAAGAAAACCCAACTGAAAAGTGGACAAAGGACTTCACTAGATATTTCTCCAAAGAAGATGTACAAATGACCAGGAAACACGTGGAAAGATGTTCAACACCACTCTCTCACCCTTAGTGACATGCAAATTAGAGCCGTGATGAGAGAGCACCTCACACCCATTAGCATGGGCTGGAGTCAAAAGTCAGATAATGACAAGTATTAGTGAGGACATGGGGAGAATGGAGCCCTTGTGCACCGTTGGTGAGAATGGAAAAGGATGCAGCCACGTGGAAAACAGTATGGAAGTTCCTCAAAAAACTAAACACATCCTGGGCTCCGAGGGCTGCTGTGTGCTCGTTTGGTGAGAGCCTGGTACATCTTTTGTGGAACAGCAGCTGAAATCCCAGCCAGGGAAGGAGTCAGACTGAGTCAGACGATCATATTAATATGAAGGTCAGCATGGTTCTGAGGTGCAGTTTATGATTAAGAGACATACACCACTTAGTGAATTAATGAATTTATTTAGTAAATTAAATTATTGTGAAGGACAGGGTTCGTTGATGAGGCAGATCAGATTCCGATCTGAGGGGCCGCC
Source organism: Micronycteris hirsuta (assembly GCA_004026765.1). Taxonomy (NCBI): domain Eukaryota; kingdom Metazoa; phylum Chordata; class Mammalia; order Chiroptera; family Phyllostomidae; genus Micronycteris; species Micronycteris hirsuta. Next base: position 124,251 of record PVJI01000507.1, read on the forward strand.
GACCCAGGAAACAGACACACCCGCACCGTGGGACAGGGAGGGTGAAGACGTGAGCGACGTGTTGGGGCAGCTGGCGGGCCGGGTCCGGGGAAAGGCCACGGAAGCTGCTGCTCCACTCCAGAACTGTCTGTCCAGACCAAGCAGACGTCCTCAATTAGAAATCCCCTGTTTGGTTCCACCACACCCTGACTACCACAGCGGGGTTTTCTCTATCCTCTCATTTCCCCTCCCCCATGCCGCTACTGTACCTAAAGTAACGGATGTATACGCACAGTATTTGCTTTTTTAACGAAACGGCCAATGGTATGTTTTGATCAACCTTACATGGAGATGGGATGGAGAAAAATACTGGTTCTGTGAAAATGCCCTCTTTATCCATTAGTGAAAACTTATTTAGCTCTTATCGTTACATCCCAGTAAGTTATTTTGCTCACAGTTTAACAACAACAACAAAAAAAGGACAACATCAAAATCCCTGCATACCTTATTTGATTGCAGAATTTTAATGTTTTTCATTTATCATTGTAAAACTAAGGACAATTTTTTTAAAGATTGTATTTATTTATTTTTAGAGAGGAAAAGGGAGGGAGAAAGAGAGGGAGAGAAACATTAATGTGTGGTAGCCTCTTGTGCACCCCCTACCGGGGACCTGGCCTGCAACCCAGGTATGTGCCCTGACTGGGAATTGAACTGGCGATCCTTTGGGTCACAAGCCTATGCTCAATCCACTGAGCCACACCAGCCAGTACCAATTTTGTAACTTTTTTTGTATGTAGCTGTTACATGTAGGGCAATCTGTCTTTAAGTAGGAATAATTTAAAAGAAATTCATCCTAGATAGCTTTCCCTTCCAGTATCCTGTTCAAACTTTTTGTTTAAAGTGAAAAATAGCCCTGGCTGGTGTGGAATGAGTGCCGGCCTGCGAACCACAGGGTCTCAGGTTCAATTCCCAGTCAGGGCACATCCCCAGTAGGGGGTATGTGAGAGGCAGCCACACATTGATGTTTCTCTCCCTCTCTTTCTCCTTCCCTTCCCCCTCTCTAAAAAACTAAATAAAATCTTCTTTAAAAATGAAAAACAATTAATTACATTATTACCATATAACCCAGCAATCCCACTTCTGATTTACAGGGCTGGCACAAATAACACCCCCTTTTTATTACAAAATCATAAGTATGTCATTCTGTAACATAACAATATCACACTCAAGCGCATCATATGACATTTTAGGTGAAATGTTCAAATTAAAACTATAAATTATTACACCCATGTTATTACCTTACCAACCACACTCAAGCAGGCGTTACTTCTGCCGGGCCCTGTATATTCAAAAGAGCTGGAAGAAAGGTCTGGAAAGATATCTGTCCACCATGTTCATGACAGCATTGTTCACAACAGCCCAAGAGTGGAAGTAGCCCAAGTGTCCACCAAAGGATGAACGGATAAACAAAGTGTAGTGTACCGAGTCAGGAAAGGCAAGGGCCTATATCCAAGGTTACGCTATCCAGCAAAACTTTCATTAAGAATGGAAGGGCAGATAAAGTGCTTCTCAGATAAGGTCAAGTTCAAGGAGTTCATCATCACCCAGCCTTTATTATATGAAATGTTAAAGGGATTTAGGTAAGGCATGGAGGGATATCAACAGGGGAGTGGGAGGGGGAGAGAGGAGGAAAAAGTACAGAGCATAAGTAGCATAAGCAGTAGGTAGGAAACAGACAGGGGGAGGTTAAGAATAGTATAGGAAACGTAGAAGCCAAAGAACTTGTGTGTATGACCCATGGACAGAAACTAAAGGGTGGGGAATGGGGGGTGTGTGGAGCAGAGGGGAATAAAGAGGGGGAAATAGGACAACTGTAGTAGCATAATCAATAAAATATTTTTTTATAATGTGGTGTATATCTACAATGGAATCTTATTCAGCCCAAGAAAGAATGGAATTCCTTTCTACAACGTGGATGAACCTGGAGGACATCATTCTAAGTGAAGTCAGGCAGTTAGCAATGAGAAAAATGCTGTATGGTTCACTTATGTGAGTTCCCTAGAGGAATCAGATTCATAAAGCAGAAAGTAAAATGTTTGCCAGAGGTTGGGAGAGGGGGGATGGAGAATTATTGATTAATGGGGACAAAGTTTCAGTCCAGGAAGATGAACAGAGTTCTGGAGACGGATGGTGGTGACGGTTGCACAAAAATGTGAGTGTGCTTAATGCCACTGAATTGTACACTTAAAACGGATATGATGGTAAATTTTATGTGTATTTTGCTGATTTTTTAAAAAGACCTTCTATGTAAACACACACACACAGACACCCACACACACACATCCCATTTCATGACCTCCTATTGCCAGCTCACTAAACTGTAAAATCCTTAACCAGCTTTCAAGGCCCTTCTAACCAGACCACAGCCTGCCTCTCCAAGCTCACCTCCTTTCTCACCGCCCCATGCGCATCGTCCCCCTTCCACCCGACTCCCGTTTTCAGAACCCACCGTGTGCTGTAAATCTTGCTGACTTAGCCAACAGCCTTCTTCTGCATGGAATGTCCACCCTCCAGTCTTTACTCACTCATCCTTCAAGGCTCAACTCAAGTGCCACTTCCTCCAGGAAGCCTGCCTGACTCTTGACATTTTTCACATTGTCCCATGTGCCTGCCGCATGCTCCCCAAGTTGGTCCTGAAATCTCCTCCACAGTGAGCAGTGCCACGCCCCTCACATCCCCAGCGCCTCCTCACTTGGTGTCTTTCACACAGGAATGACTAGAGAAATTAGGAATAGAAAGAATCTGGCTCATCATGAGCACACCATGTGTTTTTCTTGGGAATAATCAGAACTCTCTCAGAGCCTAAAATGTAAGGAGCTATTTACTTCCATTTCATGCAATGGCTTCAACTGACTTTGCCCTTTGGTTTCTGTCCTCCACATTGTGGCTCCCTGTCTTCCCCTCCGCTGGGCAGGGCTTGGATGCTAGGTGCCCGGGCATGTTAGAACTGTGAGTAAAGTGCGAGTAAACAGGCACTGAGAGCCCATTGGGGCTCCCAATGCAAATACGCTTCTTTGCACAGACCTCATGGAATCTATTCTGACTCTTCTCTGCTCCATCTGGTTCCTCCTCGGTTTGTGACTGAGCTCTGGAGGGACGAGGTTGTAACATAGACCAGGCTTCCACTCTGGGCGTGAAGACACGTCAGTGTTGCCAGACAAGAGTCCCCAGAAAGTGGGAACAAAGTCTCCTGCTCCTGTCACAACTCCCTTCTCCCCAGCATAGCCAGACCCAACATCACAGAAGCTAATCTTCCATCCCACCCCTTGAGAGCTCAAACTGTCACCCAGCCCTTGGAATCTGGTTTAAGGCTCAGCATACGGAAGACTCCCAGCAAATGCTTCCGAAATAAACACAAAGGGAAAACAGCAAGCTACTGCCTCCCAGGCACTGACACTGAATTGTGAGGACGCAAAGTCATTGCCACCCCAGCTGCTGGGCTCATGAGAAATCCACACATGCCCACATGATCAACCCATGAGGACAAAGAGGCACTGTGTGCACACACCCACAGGCATTGTTATGGCACACACACGTCTCTGTGCCCAGCTTGGCCTGTGCCAAGTACACAATCGCTAAACATACACACACACACTCCTATAGAGCCAGGGCCAAGGTGAGGCAAGTAATGTGAGCTGTGCAAGTGCAGAGTTGGATCTTGTCTTTATTTAAAATTTTGATATTTTGCTCATCAGGGATTTTTTAATTAATTTTAATTTTCTTAAGATATTGCATTAGGATATTATTTATCTCAGTTTTGGAGCCTTTTGGTACCCCTTCAACTTTGCACCACAGGCCAGTGCTTCATTTGCCTCACCCTGGACGGAGCCCTGACACACACACAGGGACATCAGCCAGCACACCTTTGCCAGGTGCGGGCACACACACAGTCTGCACAAACCTCATTCCACCAGTAGGTGTCGCTACAGCCCCTTCTTCTGGGGCCCAGTCCTAGCCCAGATCTTCCCTTCGTACGAAGAAAATGTCCAACTCACTTATTTTCTAGGAGCCCTTATGATTTGCCTTTACTTCTCACCATCTGGGGCATTTACATCTTCTAAAGGGGCCTGGGAAAACAGCATCTTAACCCCAAATAATGGTGTCCTATAATGTGGAATTTTAGCCACAGATGAGGAGGGGTTTTCCTGATGCTTCATATCCAGGAGCAGTGGCTGACTTGAAATAGGTATGCGATGGTGCAAAAGCAGTGTGTTTTCCCCGACTATCCCTTGTACAATAGTCCCACGATTTGAGAAAAAAAAGATTTTGTTGGAGGAGGAGGGGAATCCATTCACTCATTCATTCATTCAACAAATATTTGTTGAGCACCTATTAATGAACAAATAAATCGTGTAAAGATGGTGACAAAGGCTATGAAGAAAAATAACACAGCAAGAGCTCAGAGAATGGCAGTAGGGAGGTTATTTTAGATGGACGTTTGAGATGGACTCTCAGAGTAAATGACATTTAAGCAAAAGGAGAGAGAGGGAGTCAAGTAGCTACCTGTGGAAACAGTGTCCCAGGTAGAGGGAATGGCAAGTGCAGAGGCCCTTGAGGCATGCAATGCAAACTGAACTACTTCTGTCCTATTCCATGGGGACCCCAGGAAAGAGGTGACCCCAAACCCAGACAATACCAAAGATGTAGCTAGATCTTAGGGGAAATCTAGTGGTCAGCAAGGAGGCATCCTTCCCACACGGAAAGCTCTCTGGTAGCTCCAAGGCATTTATGGGCGACACCCAGAATATCCCAGACGCACCCTTGGTGGGTAGACAACTCTTCTGAAATGTGCTACTCCCCTGCTCTCAAGGTCAAACCCAAACTCCTGCCCACAGCCCACAGGTTCCCATGTGATCTACCCCCTCCTGACTTTCCTGGTCTCATCTCCCCACAACTTCCCTTTTGCTCACTCATCTCCAGCCATACCCAGCCTCCTTACTGCTCCTCAAACTCACCAAGTTTGTTCCCACCTCAGTACCTTTGCACTTACTGTCCCCTGCCTTGAATGTTCTGCCCCTGGATACACAGGAGGCTTCCTCTCTCACTCTTTCACGTGCAGCCTCAAATACCACCTCCTTAGAGACACTGTCCCTAACCACACCTGCTAAAACAGCCCCCACCCCACCACCATCACTCTTTAATTCCCTTTCCCCTACTTATTCTTTATGGCACTTGCATTGTGTCATACATTTAGTTTTGACATTGTATTATGTATTTATTTGGTTCTTGCCTGTCTCTCCTGCCAGAAGATCAGCTCCAGGAAAGCAGGGATTTGATTACTTGGTTCATGGCTGCATCCCAGTGCTTAATCAAGTGTTGATTGAATGGTAGAATGAATGCTTCCTAGAAAGGACTCCTGGTAGCGTCCAGGACCCCGCAGGGACCGAGGAGGGGCTCTGGTAAGCGATGGAGGGGGCAGAGAGGGGACAGAACATCCATTCTTTAGACCCCTTCATTGCCTCTGGCGTCAGTCTGGTAGGCAAGCTAGGGGCTGAGGCCGATTTACGACACTGTAGTGCCCATTGTGGCCGCCTGGAGGAACTGCAGCCCGTGGCAGGCGCTTAAGCCCCGCCCAGAGGATTATTCCGGTTTAGCCCCGCCCCATCCTCCATTTAGCCCCGCCTCCACTGGCCCCAGCTTTGTCCCGCCCCAACTAGCCCAGTTTAGCCCCGCCCCCATGGAACCTCAAGTTAGCCCCGCCCCCATTCAACTCTCCCAACCCTGGGGTCTGAAAGACTTGCTTTCCAGCACCCTCTACCCATCTTGGCTGTAGATGGCCCCAAAACTGGGAAGCTGAGCTCCGTAGGGGCTAGCAAGGGTAGGGGAGAAGACCCAGGTGGTGGTTCCAAGGATCCTCCTTGGAAATCAAATTAAACTTCTTTTCTGGTTCACTTTTTCGCAGCAGATTCTCAAGTGTATGTTTCTTTGGTTGCTTGTCTATTTCTCAGCTGACTCTCTGCTTCTCTCTGGTTCACATATCAATTGAGCATCTACTGTGTGCAGCCTGATGCTAGGTGCTGAGCATGCTTCTTGTCCCACCTACTATGTGGGTCCTAAAATGGGAAAACAGAGGAGTCCTAGAGGAAGGGAACCCCACAACCTCTCCTTGAGGCCTGGAAATCCAATCTAGAGTCTGACTGACCCTCCCAATGCCCCCTTTGGGTTGGGTACAAGTGTCGATGATTCCTTTCTTTCCTTGACTAGGAAAGAGAAGGTGCCAAGACTGTTTTTCCTTGAAGCTTCTGCCTAAACCCCCTCCAAGTGTCTATACAGGCACTGCCCTCAACCATGGAGTGGATTATTTTACAAGACGGTAAACACGTGGGCTAAGAAACCAGACTGCCTCTGTTAAATCCTAGCTCTGCCACTCCCAAGTGGTCTGAGCTTGAGCAAGTGACTTAATTTTTCTGTGCCTCAGTTTCTCCATCTTTTAAATAAGGGTAACAATAGCACCCACCAGTGGGGTGCTGGAAAGATTAAATGACTTACTTTATGCTGCATGCTTGAAACAGTGCCAGCACATAATAAGCACTTAATAAATGTTCGCTGTGGTTATCATTTTATTTTTTTCATTCCAGCTTGCCTCTGAGCTCCTACAGATCTGAGAACCTGAGGGTGCTCCCACCCCCAAGATGGAAGAGGAAAGAGGTTTCCCAATAGCTGAAGAAAGCTTGGACCCCCACATTTTGCAAGGTGCCCCAAGCCTACTGAAGAGATGGGGTAACATGGAGAGGGAGACCTGCTTCCGTGAAAACATAATGGAGCGTCCGAGGCACCAGCGACACACATACACACACAGATGCATGGATGCACACATTTGCACACACAGTCCTTGCTCTTTATACCCCCTTTTAAGTGATTTACTCAAAGACGCTGCACAGCACATGGTCACCCCAAACCTCTCACACAGCTACACACCTGGTCACACACATTTTGTAAGACACCCAGGCAGGTGGACAGAGTCATGGGGACACTGCCACACGCCGTCCTCTACACACAGCTATAGCTGCCCCAAAACCGCCAGGATGAACAGTCTTCACTTGCTGTCACATCACCAGTCACACAGGGACACACAACCCCCAGTCACAGCCTCACAAGCCTCACATTGTCACACCAACCCTCCAGCCACAGCCTCCGGTTGTCACACACAGACTCTCCCTCACGCACGAACACCCTCCCTGATCACACCCAACTCACACACAATTGGACACACGCCAGCACATCCACACACACAAACTCTCAGTCACACCCAGCCATAACACAAAGACACACGTTTACCCAGCACCCCTCAGCACCTCACACATGTCCCCATCAGTCACTCACACGTGAGCCCCGCCCCCTTCTTCACACTGGGGGTGCAGGCGAGGAGTGGGGGTCTTCAGAAGCTGGGCACCTCCAGCCATGATGGGGCGAGTGAAGGGTAAGCAACATCCCAAAGACCCCTGAAGTTCCCCCCCAGCCCCACCTCAGCTCCAGCGAGATGGCGGGCGTGGTGGGCTCCGGGTCACCGAGGAGTTGAAAACCCTGAAGCTGGGGTCAGACTGTCCCCCAAACCATGTCAGTTTGAGGCTGGATCTGAAGCCCTGCTTCTTTTCCCCAAAGCCAGAGTGGACGTTCCAGCCCATCCCCCGCTGAGACCTCCGCCCCTCGCAGCCCCGGGGGGCCTCGTGGAGCCCCAAACCCCGTTTCCGCGGGAACCGTCTGAGCCCCCCTCCCCTCCTGGAGCCCCCCGCGCCCGCACCTGCCTGCCGGGCCCCTACCTGTCCGGCGAGGCCTGAACACAGCAGCAGCAGCAGCAGCGGCAGGACCGTGAGCCGCCACATGACGCGCCCCCAGCCCGGCGTCCTGTCCCCCCGCCCACCCTAGCGGCGCCTCGGCGCGGGGACGGCCACCGGCGCGACCCTGCCCGCCCCGCCGGGCGACCCTCCGCCACCGCCTCCCCGGCCTCGCCGGCGGCCGGGATTCCGCCCCGCCCCTGGCCCCCCTCACTTGCTGGGAGTCTTTGTTACGGGCTCCGCCCCCCTCCCCGCCCCCAGTTCGTCTTAGGAGTCTTGGGGGTGGGGAAGTGGGGGATCCCGCACTGGGGACAGTACCTGGGGACAAAACCTCAGCCCCCCGGGCCAGTACACGGGCGAGTCACGGAGATGGGGGAGGGGTTCCATCACGTGTTTGTAAATTGCACTCTTTCTGGACATTTCCCTCGTCGAAAATGGGGATGGGGGCGTCGAGGGGCAGGAGAGTAGGAGGAAGGCCTGGGAGCAAAGAGAAATTGAGAGGCTCCCTCCTTAAAGAACTCGAGAATCAAGAGAGAAACTGAGTCAGAGCCTGTGGAACTGGACGTTGGGGGAAGGGAGTCACTGCCAGGACAAGTGGCCTGAGGCAGAGACGGAGACTGAGGGTGAGAAGCAACCACAGGGGGCAGGAGACAGACTGGAGACCGATGGACATGGCCAGCAGGGTAGGCCTGGCCCCCAAAAGGGTCCCCCTGTTTTCACTCTCCCTACCCTACCCCCATTCCCCACGGGTGCTCCCGCTCAAAGTCTCCCCTCCCCCCACCACACCTGGGACAGTCTCCTCCCAGTTCAAAGGCCCAACACAGGAGACTAGGTCCTGAGAGAAAGTATTAACGCCACCTCCACGAGAATCATTTGCATATGAAGGGTGTCCTTGTCCTTCCTCCAACTTTTCTGTCTCTTCCTCTTCATCAGTCTCCAGAGGCACTTTCCCTCCCCATAGTCCCTCAATGGCTTTTTTTAGGGGGCAGCAAGCAAGTCAGGTTATAGAAGAATCAGCCATAATATGCAGGAGACCTGGATTTTTTTTACCCTACTGTGTGCCAGGCAGATAACACAGAATGGATGGTTTTGTCAAAGCACGGAGGAAGAGCTTGATGTCCTGTAGAACATGGGTTCAACGCTGGTTCTGTCGCTTCTTGGCCCTGTGACCTTGGGCAAAGAGATTCCTTCTCTCAGAAAACCAGTTTCCTCATAGAACTGTTAGGAGACATCGTGACTCATGAATAAAGAGAGCACCTAGCCAGCCCTCAATCCCAAGAGGACATTACTGCAGTGAAGCCTGGGCTGAGGACAGTGGCCATGAGATGTAGGACACAAAACAGAAGCTGAGCCAGGAAAGGCACCTCATCCATCCCCCTACCTCCTCTTTCCAAACGCGAGCTGGTCCTTTGCGGACTCCTCAGGCCAAGCCTGCGTAGGCATGGGGTAAGGGAGGCATACTGGTTGGTGTGACCCCCAAGCTCTTGATCAAGAGTGGGCTGTGGTCAACACAGATGGGGGGGCCTGCCTGTCCCTTTCCTACAGAGTGGTGTCCTTGCTAGTGCTGTGTTTCAAGACTGTGTGAACAATGTCCTCCTTGGGGCTCTGGTCACTGAGATGGTCATTGCCATGGTCAAGCTATGATTTATGTTGTGTGATTGGCATTGGTCCATATGCCCTTAGGTACATTCTCCACCTGCTTTCTCAGTATCAGGGGAGATAGTCCCTGAAAACTGCATTTTCCAGGTTCCCCTGACCCCCTCAAACTATATTTCCCAGGCTCCCTTGCATCTGGCTAGGTTCAGCCAATGGGAGTCCAGGAGGAAGATTGGCAGGTGGGAAGAAAGAAGCCAGAGTGTATCTCCCTCTCTCCCCGCTTTGGGTGTCTCTAGGAGCAGCGGTTGTGTCTCCTCCGTGCTCTCCACCCCACTGACAGAATCCATCATGGTTTGGCTCCTGGCAGGTGGCCACAGGCCCTGGACTCTGGTGACCACCTCCTCCCTTCGCTGTTCCAGCCCTGGGTAAGATGGTGGTTTACTAATCTAGAGTCGATTCATCTTCTGCCATTTGCTCTTAAAGTTTAACTAACACCTCTGTTTAAATCCATATATTAAGTTTTTTGCTATTGAACTACCTGATGTGAGCTTTATTCCTCTGACCAGGCCCTGGCCAATATATTCAGTGCTGCGGTCATGCCCACAGCTGTGGTCAGTGGCAATCTCAGTGTCCTGGACATGCTGTGGTCATTGCCCTATTGAACTGTGATCCGCGCTGCCGTCAGCATCTGGTTCTCGGGGTCGGCATTGTGGTCACTGTTGTGGTCTCCACTGGTCATTCCTGGTTGTGTTGTGGTCGGTGTGGTGATCAGTTTCTTGGCTGTGTTCTTCTCAGTCACAATCACTGTTCTGGTCAGGTTCTGACCATGCTTTGGACAGCTGCCTGGCCATGCTATGGTTAAAATTATGATCAGGTCATACTGTGGTCAGGGTAAGGGAGGAGGGGGGAACATTGATGTGAGAGAGAAATGTCAATTGGTTGCCTCTTGTATGTACCCCGCACCCTGGCCTAGCCCACAACCTAGACATGTGCCCTGACTGGGAAGCAAGCCTGCGATCTTTTGGTTTACAGGATGACACTCCAACCAACTGAGCCTCACCAGCCAGAGCTGGTGATGTATTTTTGAAGTTGGTGGTGCCCAGAGGGTGATTTCCCACCTTCCTGTGAATAATTGAGGCAGAAGGTCCTAAGAGGGGCCAATTCAGAAGTGATGTTCTGTAGCAAGTCATCCCATAGGCTTAACTTACAGTCCCACCTCCCAGCCTTCCAGCAGTTTTTGTAAGCACCAAATTCCCTGATTTGGGTCCTCGTTTCCTACAGCTACACCCTGATTGATATGTGTCTGGAATGTTCATTCTCTTGATCTGTCTGGACAGAACCTCATCACTCATGATGCCCTAACTCTCCAGGATATGTGTGTTGACCCTGCATCTCTTCAGTGACAACCATCAGGCTCTCACTAAGAACTCAACACAAGGCTAGTCCTCTCCATGCATTATTTCCTTGAATTCTTACAATGACCCCATGAGGTAGGAATTATTATTCCAATTTAAGAACAGAAAGTTTGAACCTCAGAGAGGTTAGGTAACTTGACTAAGGTCACCCAGCTATAAACAGGAGACATGGGATTCAAACACAGCTCTGTTGAACTGAAAGCCAACGTGTTGATCTCTAGGGTATTATTGGGTTGTTTGTTATGCATTTTTCCTTCCCCATCACATCCATATAGGCAACTGAGGGTCCTGCTGCGGATCCCTGGGAAAGAGAGCGGAACCCATGCCTCAGGGTTGTCCCACCTGAGGGTGAGAGAGGTGGGTGTTTATGGTCCAGATCCTATGTGTTACTGGGGGAGGGCTGCTTCCAGGGGCATGCTCCTGGGCATTTCTGGCGTGGCCGGCATGTGAGCTGAGACAGCCCTGAGGCTAGAAACACAGTGTACAGGAACATGTGAAGGCTGAAGGGATTCAGGAAGGGCACCAACAGCATCTGCCTGGAGCCCATTTTTCAGATGGAAAAAGTGGGGCACAGAAAACTTTAGATGCTTGACGAGGGCCACAGAGAGGGAACAGCAGAGCTAAGGCCATAATCTGGTTTGTGTCTGACTCCAGGTGCCGGGCTGTGGTTGCAGGGGAACACCTGGGCCAGAGCATCTAGTGCTCACGAAGCATCGAGGAGGCCTGGCCCTGCCCGAGTGAGCTGAGCATCACCTTCACCCCTCTGCAGCGCTACACCATTCATTCCAGTGCTCTGCAGGTCCAGGCCTCCCAATCCCCGCTCCCCTCACCCGCTGCCAAGTACTCACACAGAGTGGAGCACAGCCCCTTTCAATGCCCAGGAAAAGGCTTCTGAGGGGAGCCTGAGTTTAACCCTCAACTCGGAGTTCCCCTTGTACTCAGCCCACCACTCAGCCCTGTTCTTTCCTTCTCTGGGGCATTTCTCTCTGTGGAACCACAGCCACCCCTGACACTTCCTTGCCTCCAGGCATCTCACACACATGCACGCTGAATGACCCAGCTGCGGGGGCGGGAACTTGTCCTCCAGTTGCCCAGGCCAACGGGGAACTGACACTCAATCACACAACATGGGCACATGTCATCCGGGGACACCACGCCTGGATACACGGTCCAGGCACACCATCACACCCACCCAGCACACACACACAGCACACAGCCAGATACACACCCCAGGCACAGGGCACGCACAGAAACATACGCTCACCCTCAGGTGGGGAAGAACGTCAAAGGTGAACCGGCCACAGTTACTCAAGAACCAGCGCACGCAAATACCGTGACCCAACCACACGCACAGCCTCCCTGACACAGGAAATACGCAAACCCCACAATTCAGGCTCACAGCTCACACAGAGATCCCAAGTACAGACATGTCGTTCACACATCAAACACCCATAAACCCACAATGCAGTCACACAGACAACACACAATGTAAGCACATAGTTCACATACATGGAGAGACGTAAAACAGACACGTAGTTAACACAGGCAAATGCATAGACAGTCACACAAAACAGGCAGGCAATTTACAGGCAAACACACGGACCCACAACGTAAGTACATGGTTTGAACAAAAACCCCCACAGTTCAGACAGAATCACACACACAAACACACTACAGGCAGATAGTTCACACACAGAGATCCACAGAAATCCATGGCATGACACCCTCTGACACGTGAACTCCAGGCCAGGGCAGCGTGGGAATGAGGCTGTGAGAAGAGGCGAGGTGGACAGGATGACTCAGGGGGCCTCTCTGGGGGAGGAGGAGGAGAGAAGGAGCGGGGCTGGGCAGGCGTCCAGCACATGTGATTCCCATTACAGGCCTGGGAATTGAGGGATGAGCTGGCGGGACAAGCAGACTGAGTATTGCCTTCCAGCCCTGCCAAGCCAGGAAGGAGCAAGTCCCCAGTCCAAGGTCACAGGGCCGGAACTTGGCTGAGTAGCTCCTACCAGGAGTGGTCTACCCAGAGCCAGGCCTGAATGGGGTTCATTTCAACCCCTGCAACAGCCCTGGGAAGCGTTTTGCAGGAAAGGAAAGTGAGGAACTTAGAGAGGTTAAGCCACTTGCCTGAGGTCACACAGCTAGGAAGTGGTGGGCTGGGCTGGGAGCCCAGGCCTCTGTGGCCAGCCACAAGGTAGATGCAAGCGCTCCTCCATTCATCCACAAGTTGAGACCAGGCGCTCCCTCCAGGCCTGGCCAGCACTCACTTTGTGGCTATGAACAAGGCAGCCTCTGTCCTCAAGTCATTGAAAGTTAAGAGCACATGCACAGATGGGCAGGGTTCTCTGAGTGTCACTGGGGGGCCCTGGTCTAGCCCCGGGGGTCAGGGTCAGAGAAGGATACTGAGGCTGAAACCTGAGGGATGAGTAAGAGCTGGCAGGACATGATGGACAGAGAAGAACAGACACAAAGGCCCCGAGGCCATGAGATGCAGGAGGCTGGGTCTCCTCGTGACGTACAGTGACAAGTGAGGCCAGAGCTGCCAGATAGAAGGACTAGACTTTATCTTGGGACCCGCAAGGGAGCCCCAGGAGAGCAGTGAGAGGAAAGGGACACAGCGAGGTTTGACAACCGGCATGAAGATCCTCCTCAGGACCATAACCCAAAATTTCCATTCGCACACATTATACACTCCAGAGACGGGCCATCGTGTGCACAGCAGACCTGCTGGGACGCGTGAGCAGGAGCAAACCGGGAAACACCGAGCAGTTCACAAGCAGGAGAACGAATAACTATGCTGAAGCTAGCATTTAAAAAGTAAGTAAAGCCCTGGCCAAGTTATTCCGTTGGTGGGAGCATCATCCGGTACACCAAAAGGTCGCAGGCTCGATTCCTGGTCATGACACATACCTAGGTTGAGGGTTCAGTGCCTGGTTGGGGCGCATACAGTAGGTGGCTGATGGATGTTTCTCTCTCCCCCTGCCAAAATCAATAAATGCACCCTTGGGTAAGGGTTAAAAAAAAAAAAAGACAGGACTAGAAATACTTGTGTCTACATGGAAAAGATACAAAAACCCCAGCTGAGTAACAAAGCAAATTGCAAAAGAAAACGCTCAGCATTGCACCAGTTACAGTTTAAAAACTTGCCAAGTCATGTTGTGTTATCATCCATGGATACAGCCCCCATATGCTGAAAACATGGAGAGATCTTCCGAGCAGAAGCTCCCAAGGGAAGGGAAAAATAGGGAATTAGTGTTCATGGGGACAGAGTTTCAGCTGGGGAAGATGAAGAAGTTCTGGAGATGGATGGTGGGGACAGTCACACAATAATGTGACTGTACTTAATGGCACTGAACTGGACACAAAAATGGTTAAATGGTGAATTTTATCTTGTGTATATTTTACCACAATTTTTTAAAAAAAATTCTCTACACTCATCTATCTACCATTAGTGGGGAAAGGAGAGGAACACAATGGCAGAAGTGTATGCAGAGGGCATCAACTGTGTGCACAACACTTTTATTTCTTAGGCTGAGTGGTGTGCACACAAGTGTTCATTACAAAGTTTTTGCTATATATGGTTTCTTAATAATAGTAACACGTTGATAGTGTTTCCTACATGGCTGACATTGTTCTAAGTGTCTGGTCTGATTTAATTAATTTAACCCTCACATGATGTGTTGCTGTGGGTGCCACTGTTCGCCCCACATCTGCCACAGCAGAGGGCTAAAACTGGGGCCAAGTGGCTTAGCTCTAACCATCGCCCCACACTGCCTCCACACACATTTTATTTCATCCACCAATTCTGTCACACTAGGAATGTATCCAAGAAGAGCCCATGTCTTGGAGGGATCATGGAAAAAGGACATGAGGAATTTTTCTGGGGTGCTGGAAACAGTCTCCTTCTTGCTCAGGGTGGGTAGACAATGGTTGAAAACCATCCAACAGAACACTTGAGATCAGTGCATTTTGTCATATAGTATGTGCCTCAGTGAAAACAAATTTGTAGAAAGAAATATACCCAAGCCAGCAATCCCACTTGACATGGAAAGTACGCAAACCCCACAATTCAGGCCCACAGCTCACACAGAGATCCCAAGCACAGACATGTCGTTCACACATCAAACACCCATAAACCCACAATGCAGTCACACAGACAACACACAGTGTTAGCACGTAGTTCACATACATGGAGAGACGTAAAACAGACATGTAGTCAACAAAGGCACAGACGCACAGACAGTCATACAAAACAGGCAGGCAGTTCACAGGCAAACACACAGACCCACAACGTAAGTACATGGTTTGAACAAAAACACCCACACTTTAGACAGACAAACACACTACACAAACACACTACAAACACACACAAACACACTACAGGCAGATAGTTCATACACAGAGAGCCAGAGCATTGAAAGCAGGGTCATAGCAGCTTTATTCACAGTAGCCAAAAACTGGAAGCAACCGAAGTGTCGTGGGTGAATAGATAAACAAATGGGGTAGAGCTGTAGAATGGAATGTTATTCAGCCTTAAAAGGGAGGGAAATTCTGACACATGCTACAAAGTGGATGTCCCTTGAGGACATCATGCTAAGCAAAATAGGTCAATCACAAAAAGACAAATATATAAGTGGTATATATAATTCCACTTATAGGAGATCCCTGGAGGAGCCAAAGTCACAGAAACAGGAAGTGGATGGTGGAAGCCTGGGGCTCGGGGAGGGGGATGGAGAGTGTTCAATGGGGATAGAGGTTCGGTTTTGCAAGATAAAAAAGTTCTAGAGACCTGTTGCATAGCCATGTGGGTATACTTAACACCACCAAACTGAACACTGAAAAATGGTTAAGATGGCACTGACTGGTGTGGCTCAGTGGACTGAGTGCCAGCCTGCAAACCAAAGGGTCACCAGTTCAATTCCCAGTCAGGGCGCAAGCCTGGGTTGCAGGCCAGGTCCCCAGTGGGGGGTACATGAAAGGCAAGCACATATTGATGTTTCCCTTTCTTTTTCCTTCCCTTCCCCCTCACTAAACAAATAAATAAAAAATCTAAAAAAGTGGTAAAGATGGTGAATTTTATGTTACATGGTGTTTTTTAGCATAAAAATGCAATAAAATAAAGTAAGAAATAGGCCAAGGTCGGGGGAAGCATGTATGAAGGAGACTGAGACCAGCTTCAGGGGAGAACTGGCCGGCCTCTCCAGGTCACTCTGTCTTTGTTCTGCTCAGCCTCCCTGGCTCCCCAGTACCTCCACTGTTACTTCCCAGGCCCAGGCCCAGCCTCTCAAAAGGAAGCTCTGGTGTATGGAGCACTCAGGACACAAGGCCACACATCCGCCCTTGCAGGGACAGGGCCCTTGGGAATCTACGTGGCACTTTCCTGGGCATGGCTGTGTGAGTCAGCACATGGCTCCCTCCCTCCCCCTGTGTGAGCAGCTGCTTGCAGGATGCCTTCCTGGAGGAGGCGTTTTTGTCCTCCTCACTGCCTCACTGTTGTCCGTGGAACGACCCGATGTATCACATATGTATTTCTTACTGCCTGTCAGCCCCACTGGAGGGTTCATTCCACTAGGGCAGGGATCTTTGTTTTGTTCACTGCTGGGTCCTCGGAGCCTGAACAGCACCCAGCACATAGTAGGTGCTCAACAAATTTTCGTTGAATGAATTAACGATTGTGTGGAGACAGGCAGAGATCTCAGAGATGTCCATGATGGAGTTTGCCTGGGTCTGTATATGTAGCTTCTGTGCTGGTGGCACGTCTCAGGGTGGGGCTGTGTCCCTCTGCACGCCTAGCATGTCTCCATGTGTGACAGTGGGGTTCTCCCTGCAGACGTGGCTCCATTATTGCATGTGAGTTTGTGAACACAGTTGTTTGTGTGTATATGTTGGGAGGGGGTTTGCTCTGGGTGTATGTCCAGGCACAAATGGGTGTGTGCAACTGTGTGTGTGGCCTGCTCTTTGCGTCAACATGTCTGATCTGGCTGAGGGTGCAGGGTTGTGTATAACAGGAGTCTGGCCCTAGAAGTTTGCCTGTGGGTCCTGGATGTGACCTGCAGCTATGGTGGGGGTGGGGGTGGGGAAGCAAGTGACAAGATGAGGGGCTAACTCCATGGGCTCTTGGTTTGTGTATGTCACTGTGTATCTCTGAGGAGTGTGTATATGAAATCCGCTACTCCACCCATCCCCCACAGCCATTTCCGTATAAGGCCACAGATGCCCCAAACTGGCTGCCTCGCCCAGCCCCCTGCTCAGAACAGTGGGTGCAATTGCTCTGGGAAGTACAAGCAGTGATTAATTATGGCCACTGCATATGCAAATTAGCTGGGGGCTTTCCCAGCAGCCGCCTGGGTGCTGGCAATGCTGCCAAGCAAACACACAGAGCTGAGCCAGCTGAGCCTGAGAGACCCAGAAGTTCCTCCCTACACCTTTGTCAATTACCCTTTAATTTAGCAATGCTTAATTTCTAATTATTTAATGAGTTTTTAGCTAATTAAACAGTTCTCATTACACAATTAATTATTCCTCCCCTCCAAAATACCTGTGCTGGGGTGGGGTTGGAATTGCAAAGGCTGATGCCAGTTGACCCACATGCAAACCCTGGGCTGTATACTGAATGTCATTTTTTAAAACAATGGGAAAAAAGTTCCCTCAAAGGAGACGATGAGTAATTGTTTAGCAAAATTTCTAGCTCTTGACTCTGGGCAAGTTACTCCACATCTTTGTCCCTCAGTTCCCTTATCTGCAACGTGGGAATTGTAACAGAACCTTCTTTAAGGTCTTGGTGAGGAACAAATAAATTCATCCAGGGAAAACATTTGATGAACAGTGTCTGGCATGGATTACGTGGGTGTGAAGATACCATCTGTAAGGAGGATTGAGTGAATGGTTCTTCATAAAGAAGTAAGATAAATTTGATCGGAGTGTAGACAGCCTTAGAGAAAGGGGGTGAAGAGGTTAGGCAAGGAGAGATGTCAGGGAGGGAGAGAGGGGGAGGGCAGCACAAGGAAATCCAGACTTGGGGAGAGCACATGTCCAGTGACAAGTTCACAGCAGTGGGCACTTTGGGGGATAAGGATATTCAACATTAAATTTTAACTCATTGATTTTCCTGCAATGGGACCTCCTGGTTCACACACACGCTCACATGCCGACCTTAAGTAGAAGTCAGATTCGTTCACTGTGTTAGTCAGGATAGTTGACGTTAGCTGCTGTAAGAAGCAGCCATTAACAATCTCAAGGGCTTAAGACAAGTTATTTCTTGATCACGTCTGATGGGGTTTCTTTGGTAGCATTCCTCCAAGCAGTAACTTGGGGAACCAGGCCCTTTTCTAATTGTGCATATGACACCTCCATCTCACACATGCAATCTCCAAAATCATCACAGAGTGGCGAGAAAGCTCCTGGAGGATTACATAGGAGGAAAATAACACAGCTTTGCTATTACCATAGGTGTTGAGTTAAAGGTGTTTCGGAGAGGAACTAAAAGGAAAGTAGGTCCAGGCCTACATCTGGGTTGATAGAAGAGAACACAGGGTGAAGAAATCAGCAAAAGTAACAAATCAGGAGAAGAAATGACCAAGAGAAACACCATCCCCTCAAGAGCCCTCATTGGTATGTGAGGGTTTCTGGGTTTTCTACTATGTGTGGCATACTTCCTCAAAAGTCCACACGGTTCTTCCCTACATCCTCATGTCTCTGCTCAAATGTCACCTCCTCAGTAAAGCCTCTCCTGACCACCCTATTTCAAATACCCTCCCACCCCATCACTCTCTAGCCACATAACTTGTTCGATTTTCCTTCACAACAAGCACTACTACCTGAAGTCACATTTGTATAGTGTTATCGTCTCATCAGGAGTGAGATTCGGAGGGCAGACAGCCCAACGCTCTTCTATCCCCAGCATCTGGAACAGTGCCTGGCATTGAGTAAACACTCAATAGAAGGAAACAAATGAATAAGTGAGTGAATGAGTGAACTCTTCAATCCACCTCCAGACATCAACATTCTTCATGGTGGTAAGACTCTCAGTGACATTTATTGAATAAAGGAATCCAAGACAAATATTTAGATGGCCTTAAGGGTCCCGGTGACAGGAGTAGGAGGGCAAGCCCTAGGTTTGGGGGAAGCACTCACCCCAACCGACAACCTCTATGCACCTAACCCCACCTGATCCAGCTCAATACATATGCCCTCCATCACTACTACCTCAACTCAACAATCTCCATCCACTGATGAATGGGTATATCTAAACAATGAAATATTCAACAATAAAAGGAATAAAGGATACCATATGAAAATTCAGGGACTTCTGGTCAAGATGGAGGCATAGGTAGATACACTTTGCCTCTTCACACAACCAAAAGAAGGACAACAACAAATTTAAAAACAAAAAATAAGCAGAACTGCCAGAAAATTGAACTCTATGGAAGTCTGATAACCAAGGAGTTAAAGAAGAAACATTCATCCAGACTGGTAGGATGGGCAGAGACAGGCAGCCAGGGCGGAGAGGACCTGGTGGCTGGTGGACTAGATGGTCCCACATTTGCATGCAGATAAGCCAGGAGAAACAACAGGGGAGCAAGACAAACCATGCAATTCAGGGTTCCAGCACAGGGGAAATAAGGCCTCAAAACTTCTTCTTACTGTAAAAAACTGTGGTGGTTGCAGCAGCAGGAGAAACACCCAGCCGCATAAGAGAGTTAATTGGAGAGACCCACAGGGTCCTAGAATGTATACAAACCCTCCCATGTGGAAATCAGCACCAGAAGGGTCCAATGTGCTCATGGGTAGCAGGGGAAGTGACTGAAATCCAGCCAAGAGCCAAGCAAGCAGATTGTTCCCTCTCAGACCCCTCCCCCACATACATCACCACAACCAAGCAACGTGGGTTGCCTAGCCCTGGCAAATACCTAAGGCTCCACCCCTTCCACAGTAACAGGCATGCCGAGACAAAAAAAATATGGCCCAAATGAAAGAACAGATCAAAGCTCCAAAAATAGAACTAAGTGTTGAAGACATAGCCAACCTATCAGATGCAGAGTTCAAAACACTGGCAATCAGGATGCTCACAGAAATGGTTGAGTATGGTCGCAAAATAGAGGAAGAAGTGAAGGCTATGAAAAGTGAAATAAAGCAAAATGTACAGGGAACCAACAATGATGGCAAGGAAACTGGGACTCAAATCAATGGTTTGGACCAGAAGGAAGAAATAAACATTCAACCAGAACAGAATGAAGAAACAAGAATTCAAAACAATGAGCAGAGGCCTAGGAACCTCCAGGACAATTTTAAACGTTCCAACATTCGAATCATAGGGTTGCCAGAAGAAGAAGAAGAAGAGCAAGAAACTGAAAACTTATTTGAAAAAATAATGAAGGAGAACTTCCCTAATCTGGCAAAGGAAAGAGACTTCCAGGAAGTCCAGGAAGCTCAGAGAGTCCCAAAGAAGTTGGACCCAAGGAAGCACACACCAGGGCACATCATAATTATATTACCCAAGATTAAAGATAAGGAGAGAATCTTAAAAGCAGCAAGAAAATAGGAGACAGTTACCTACAAAGGAGTTCCCATTAGACTATCAGCTAATTTCTCAAAAGAAAGCTTGCAGACAAGAAAGGGCTGGAAAGAAGTATTCAAAGTTATGAAAGGCAAGGACCTACATCCAAGATTACACTATCCAGCAAAGCTATCATTCAGAGTGGGAGGGCAGATAAAGTGCTTCCCAGATAAGGTCAAGTTAAAGAAGTTCATCATTAACAAGCCCTTATTATATGAAATGTTAAAGGAACTCATCTAAGAAAAAGAAGATGATCAATGATCAAAAATATGAACAGTAAAATGACAACTCACAACTATCAACAACTGAACCTAAAAAAACAAAAACAAACTGCCTGGCTGATGTAGCTCGGTGGATTGAGCGCGGGCTGGGAACCAAAAGGTCCCGGTTCGATTCCCAGTCGGGGCACATGCCTGGGTTGTGGGCCAGGTCCCCGGTGGGGGCCATGTGAGAGGCAACCATACATTGCTCTTTCTCCCTCTCTTCTCCTCTCTCTAAAAAAAATTAATAAATAAATCTTTAAAAAAAAACCAAAAACAACTAGAACAGGAACAGAATCACAGAAATGGAGATCACATGGAGGGTTATGAGTGGGAAGGGTGAGGGGGAAGAGTGGGGGGAAAGGTACAGGGAATAAGAAGCATAAATGGTAAGTACAAAATAGACAGGGGGAGGTTAAGAATAGAATGGGAAATGGAGAAGCCAAAGAACTTATATGTATGACCCATGGACATGAACCAAGGTGGGGGAATGCTGGTGGAAGGGGGTGCAGGGTGAGGGGAACAAAAGGGAGAAAAAAATGGGACAACTGTAATAGCATAACCAATAAAACACATTAAAAGCAAAGAGCTCTGGCTGGTGTGGCTCAGTGGATTGAGTGCCGATCTGCAAACCAAAGGGTCATTGGTTCAATCCCCAGTTGGGGCACACGCCTGGGTTGCGGGCCAGATCCCCAGTGCAGGGCACATGAGAGGCAACTACACAGTGCTATTTCTCTCCCTCTCTTTCTCCCTCCTTTCCCCTCTCTCTAAAAATAAATAAATCTTTTTTTTTAATTTTTAAAAAAAGAAAATTCAGATCTACTGGAAAGAATGAAGATCACCAAAACTGCTAAATATATGGGAAAAATTTTTTTAAAGGAATAAAGTATTGATGCATACTGCAGAATGAACCTTGAAACTATTATGCTAAATGAAAGAAGCCACACACAAAGGGCCATATATTGTAAGACTCCATTTATACAAAATGTCCAAAATAGGAAAATTCATAGAGACAGAAAGATTACTGGTTTGCCTGCTGCTGGGAGGTTGAGGAGCATAGAGAGTGACTGCAAATGGACATGGGATTTCTTTTGAGGAGATGAAATGTTCTAAAATTGATTGTGGTGGTGATTGCACAAGTCTGCGAATGTACTAAAAACCATTTAATTGTATAATTCAAGTGAGTGAATTACATGGTATTGAATTATACCTCAATAAATCTGTTTTAAAAAAATACCTCAACCTTCCCTGGCTGGTGTGGCTCAGTGGATTGAGCACCACCCTGTGAACCAAGAGGTCACTGGTTTGATTCTCAGTCAGGGCACACGCCTGGGATGCAGGTCAGGTCCCCAGTAGGGGATGTTTCTCTCTCTCTCTTCCTTCCTCCCTTCCCCTCACTAAATAAATAAATAAATAAAATATTTTTTTAAAAAAACACCTTTATTTTATTTTTAACATTTTTTAAAAAGATTTTATTTATTTTTAAAGAGGGGAAGGGAGGGAGAAAGAGAGGGAGAGAAACATCAATGTATGGTTGCCTCTCACGCACCCCTTATTGGGGACCTGGCCCACAACCCAGGCACGTGCCCTGACTGGGAATCAAACCGCCTACCCTTTGGTTTGTAGCCCGCGCTCAATCTACTGAGCTACACCAGCCAGGGCTAAAATCTTTTTTTTTTTAATCTCAACTCAACACCGAACCCCCAGTTCAAGCCTCCTTAAACCCAACTCTCATCTTAACTGGTCCCATCTTCACTTAACAAACTGACAGCTCCCACCGCCTGTTCATAGCAACCACAACTTACCTCTGCTCAGTTCATCCTACATCTCAAATCAACTCTAATTCAATTTAACCCAACATCTAATTCCAAACCCTTACTCGATCCATTCACTGTCCAACCTCCAACTCAACAGACCCCATCATTCATTCACAACCCCAAACTCACTCCAAACCAACCTCCAATTCAACTCGTCTTCAACCTGCAAGTATTTTCAACGAAACTCACCCAACCCCTAACTGCCAACCCCAAACTCATTTCAAGGCCCAGCTCCTAATTCAATTCTCTTTGTCTCCAACTCATCCCCTGACTCGCCACCCAGACCTTTGACATCAAGTCATTTCATCTCAAATCAAAACCGCATCCTATGTCATCTCTTGATGCCTCCCTTCAGCTCCGCATTGCCTCCAGCACCAATCAAGATCAACATGGAGATCTGCTCTTCCTTCCTGCCTGCCTCCCTTCCTTCCTTCCTCCTCTCTTAGAGACCTGGCTATTTTCAACCCATTACGAGTGGGTTCCCCCAGCCCCTTAAGTCAACTTCACCAAACAGCACACTTAATTACAAGAGGTGGTGACGATACCTCGGGTGAGACACACACTAGACCCTA
Source organism: Micronycteris hirsuta (assembly GCA_004026765.1). NCBI lineage: Eukaryota > Metazoa > Chordata > Mammalia > Chiroptera > Phyllostomidae > Micronycteris > Micronycteris hirsuta. The sequence continues at coordinate 147,281 of PVJI01000507.1, forward strand.
AGAAAGATACAGCCAGCACAAGATGAAGGACACAGATGGGACACAGTTCACTGGTTTATTCTCAGACTTGAGATGCCAATTACACCCTGGGGTGGGGAGGGGGTCATGCTAGAATCTCTTTCATCACGTCCCAGCCTTCTGTAAGGAGGAAGCAGACTAAATATACAACAGAGGGGATTTTCCCTTTTAATACAGACCCAGATATAAATAGGGCAGCACCATTAGGATCCTGATTTACCCCATATCTTGGCCCCCAAACCATCTGGCATGGTAAGGTGCATTAGGGGAGATATGAGGGGGCCAGTATTCAGAGCTGGGCTGAAGCAGCCAAAGGAACACACAGCTCAGTCCAGGGAAGTCCCACTTCCCTCTGTAGTCTGACTTCAGTTCCTTACTCTGAAACCACCTGAAAATAGGAAAGAGTGAAGGGGTCTCAGCCTGGGATCAGGAGACATCCAGTGCTTAACTATTGGGAAGGGTAGCACCAAAGGCTGTTGGGGACACGGACTGAGGAAGGGAAGGCAGGCATGGGGAGCAGTCATCAGCTGTGAGTTCACTGCATGGGGGTGGGCAGGTGCAGGCTGAATGGGCATGGAGGGAGAAAGAGGCAGACTACATTCGTTCCAGCAGGGAGGCTGGTCTCTCGGGTCCATGGAGTCCCACCATAGCCCCCTGGGAGGGAGAAGGAGCATTGCTGGATCATGCTGAGCAGACTTTCCCCTGGCTCCTCAGTCACAGGAGATGATAAATAGGGTGGCTTCAAAGCCTCAGCACCAAGTGTGCCCCATCTGGGGCTCCCTCATGGTCTCCCGCCCACCCTCAAGACGTCTTCTCAGCTGCTAAAGCAGACAGGGCCCAGTTCAAACCCAAACTTCTGGTTTGTCTGGCCAAAGTCGGTGGCCGCCATGTCCCACAGGGGCAGAAACCCGGCCCGGGAAGAGCTGAACTCCAAGAGGGTCTTCGCCTGTCCCTTCCGGAGCTGACCGTGGGAAGACACCGATGGGGAGTTAGGGGGAGGACAGCTGAGGCCTCCCTCCCTGCTCTGGTCAGCCCCTGCCCCTCTGCCTTACCCGGCAGCCATCGTAGGGAACAGTGATGGTGGCTGCTGCTGTCTGGTTGAAGGACAGCTCCTCTCCATTGGTCCCAAGGAAGCGAAGGGAGTGGCCATGGTCGCCGGCAGCTTCATCCAGCCAGGCAGCGGCGTTCTGGCAGGAGTAGGTAAAGCTCTGGCGGGCTGTGGCGCTCAGCAACTTCAGGAAGGTCAACTGCACCACGTTCACCGGGGACCCATCAGCATCCACGTAGGAGAACTGGGGGTCGGACAGAGCGGGAGGTGAGGGGCCCCAACCAGCTGTCCATGGTTCTGTGTGAGCCCTCAGGCACGTGTGGCTACTGAGCACTTAAAATGTGCCTGATGAGACTGAGAAACTTTTTTAAAACTTTGTTTAATTATGTAATTCAAATTTTTTTACTTACGCTCACAACTCATAACTTAATCTCCACCCAGTTATCAGAAAACTTAGGTTTGGAACAAACTGAGTATGTGAACCCACTTTTCCAACTGCAGGTTTTATGAAAACTAAGTATTTTCAATGAAATTTAGCTTCTAGATTTAGTCCTATAAATGCAGCTTTGTGCCAGACTCTGGAAAACTTGTATGGAAAAAATGTAAAAAGTAACCTTTATATTGCCATGCCGACATTTCGGGCCTATTGAGTTAAATAAAGTAAATTATTAACGTATCAGTGACTTGAGACCGTGTGCTCGGTAATGCATCCTCAGCTTCCTTCCCTTTCCTGTCTCATTTCCACATTCCCTGACTCATAGTTTCTGGATTCACCTCCTAGATAAACCGCTTGCATTTGAATCTTTTGTCTCAGGGTCTCTTTGGAGGGAATCCAAACCTAGACACTCCTTTACATTATAGCAAAGTTTTATTTGTTTCCTTCGCCTGTCTGTTTCCTCGGTTATATTCCCAGCAGAATATCAGCTTCATGGAGTCAAGAACTGTGTTTAACTTGCTGCTGTGTTTCCGGTGCTTAGCACAACGTATATGTTTCATAAGTAAGTCCCAAATGGAACCCAAGATCCCCTGCCCCTCAAACCCAATCTTCTCGTTTACGTATCTCAGAATCACCAGATGCCAGTTTCCCAAGCCAGGAACCTGGGCATCATGCCTGTCTCCTCCCTCCCCTCCATCTCATCAACTACTAAGTCCTATTAACTTGCCCTTGTTGATATTTTTCCAAGTCACACCTTCCTCTCTATCCCCACAGCACCAGCTCCAGCCTGGACCCCCTCCTCACTCTCACGGATCTGCACATCCGTCTCTCCCTGGTCTCCCAGCCTCCAGTCTCACCACCAGCAGCAGCAGCAGCCCCAGAGGCATTTTCCTAACAGAGATTTGATCTGGGCCCGGCCCTCACTTAAACACAGGCCACGCTCTCTATTGCCCTCGGGTCTTCTGGAGAGATGGGCCTAGCTTTCACCTGCTTCCCCATACTCCTCTCTAACTACACTCCCCCTCGTACTGTCTAAAGCAGAGAAAGTGGCTTTTTCTTCTTTAAATTTGCCACACCCTCTCTTGACTCTAAGCCTTTGCACTTGCTCTTCCCTCTGCCTACAACCTTTTTTCATGTCCTCTTGAACTTGCTAACCCAACTCACTCTTTAGGCCTCAGCTAAGCTGGGACTTCTACCAGGAAGCCCTCAGGTCCCTCCAGCACTGCCTCTGGGTTTCCACCATGCCTCCTGCTCCCCCTGCCATGTCTGACACTGCCCCACTCACCCTGCCTTCCCCAGTCAGCAGACTTGTCCTGTTCAGCTCACCCCTCAAAGCCCCTCTCCCAACCTCTCCAATGGTCCCCACAGCTTTTCATACCATCTGCCACTTCACCTTCAGCAACTCACCTTCTTCCCTCGACGGAATGTGCTATACCAGCTTCCAGGCTTTTCCCTGGACCAGGAAGCCAGTTTCACCTGCAGAGAGAGGGAGGATCAGTAGCAGATGCCCACCAGGTCCTTTCTGCATTTACCTCCCATCAATGAAGGTTGCAGGTTGTAAACATCCGGGACGCGCAGGCTGTCCTCTGGCCAGGGCAACCGGCTTGGCTGGTGCACGGGGCAGGCCCAAGGGGAGGGCCCCGGCCCTCTGAGGTAGCCGTCAATTGGTGACTGACAAGAGTTGGTGGATAAATGCCCCAGCTTCCTCTCTTCCCAGGTGGGACAACTTCCAGGTGTTTGCTCCACACCGTCTCCCAGAAGTCCTCAGGGGAAGAGCCTTTGGTGCCCAATGTCGACATTTTAACAATACCAGCTGCCCCCCTCCATCCTTCTCACACCCCCTCCCCCTCCTGGAGTCTCCTGGGATTGCCTCCTAAATAAATGGCTTGCCCAAAATCTGGGGAACCCAAACCTAGAAGCTTCCTCACTTCCCTCCCCAGCTTCCCTGAGCAGAAGGCAGGTGAGCCGACGAGGGACAAGGCCTCAGATGTCAGCACCTGTTTAGAGATCAAGTTCTGCACCCAGCCCCCATGCATAAGGGGGTCTGAGTGCTCACTAAACCAGGGCTCTGACAGTTAAACACAACAATAATGTATCAGAAGAACATTCTCATGCATTCGCGCGGGCCCTGTGCTGGCTGTGGGTGTTACCCGCATTTGAGGTACTAGCACATAGTCAGTGTTTAATCAGGGTTTCCTGGCATGCACATTGGCACCACAACTGCACAACCACCCTGGGGGCAGACGCTTGCTTGAGCCCCATTTCACGGATTAAAACACAGAGGCGACAGACCCAGATTCCACCCCAGCTGGTGCAGAACTGGTGCTGCTCACCCGCTGCCCTCCACGGCTGCGCCTGGTGCTTTGTGTGAGACTGTTAGTCTCAGGGCTCCCTGCTGGAGAACCCCAGGATTTCTGGGGCCTGGTGACCTCACCTCTCAACTTGCAGCCTGGAAGTCAGTGAGCCCACCAGGCCTACAAGACAGTAAGCAAGTCAGGAGGTGGGTGGCCAGGTGGTTAAGGGCTGGGACTCCGGAGGCAGACTGCCGTGGGTAATCTCGTCACCTCTCTGTGCCTCAGTTTCCCTGTCTGGGGGGGTGACAGAGCTACCCCATCGGGTGGTTAGGGCTCAGTAAGTTAAGGCACTTAAATTACTGGAACGGGCCTGGCACGTGTAGGCACTACTTAAAAGTTCGCCACCATTCGTGACTTCTTTACTAGTTTTTTTGCCTGTCTTCCTCTGAGAAGGCAAGCTCCATAAACGCAGAGAATTCTTTTTTATTCTCCGCTGTAACCCCAGCACTTGGCATCCACTAGATACTCAATAAATGTTGGTTGAAGGAAGGATTAGGTCCCGGACAAAGCCAGGAGCGCGTGCTGGGGGCAGGGAAGGCGGGAACGGCCTTTCCCTGGGGGACGGGAGGATGGGATGAGGTCCCGAGCCCGTTTCTCCCCCCGCCAGCGCCCCCCAAGGCACTCACGGTCTCAAACTTTCCGTCGGGGTGGAGGCAGGTCTCTCCTCCTGCCGTGAAGTTGCAGAAAACCCTGAGCGCGTCTCGTGCGCAGCCCTGGTTGGGGTCAATCCAGTATTCCCCTGCCGCAGAGCCAGGGCGCGCGTAAGGGGGCGGGACCCGGCGGCTCCCCGCTCCGCCCCCCCTGGGGGAGGGGCGGGACCTCACCATCTGGCAGGTGCGGGTGGTTGCGGTGTAGTTCGCCGCACACAAGACCCGGGCGCTCCGCAGTGCCGGGAGGGCGCCGCATCTGCTCCAGCTCCAAGCTCAGTGACGTGAGAGAGGCCAGTACCTCCTCCAGGCCGCCCTCCGGGGCCTCCAGCACTCCCCGGCCTGGGGCGGAGCGCCGGCGCCTGCGCAGCCCATGCAGCTCCGCGCGGGGACCCTGAGCAGAGGTGGGGACGGAGCGCAGAGACCGGGTGGCAGAGACGGCGAGAGGGCCAGGCAGGGATGTGAGAGATGCGGGAGGGGGGCGGGATGGGAGCGGGGAGGGAGAGAGACACACGGGAACAGAGACGGACAGGGAGGTGGGGGAGGCGGAGACGGAGGCACACAGGAAGGAGGAGGACAGAAGGACGCAGAGGTGGGCAGAGAGAGAAGTACAAAGACGATAAAGGAGAGTGAAGCACAAGGTCAGACAAAGGAAGCAGAGAGAGAGGGAAACACGGATAAAATAGTGGAACGAATATTGGGGACGGAGACAGAGGAAGGCCAGGAGAGGCGGGAGAGGTGGACAGAGAGACAGACAGAGGGGCAGACACGGCGGAGAAGAGCGTGGAGAGGCGGCCGCGGCCGGCGCCCCGTGGGCGTCCCCACCGCCCCCACCCCCCAGCCCGGATCCCTCTGTGATCTCAAGGCACCTGCATCCCCTGAACACCTGACGTGTGCCCCGCCTGGTTCTGAGTGCTGGGGGACCCCGCGAGGCACTTCGACCTTAGGCCCTGGGGAACTTACCGGGGGGCCCGGGGGGCCTGGAGGGCCTGTGTCGCCGCGGGGGCCAAGGGATCCCTGCAGGGAGCGGTCAGTCAGGGGTGGACTCCGTCTGTGGAGATCCCTCTCCACCAACACGTGCACGAGTGCATCACCACGGGGGGGGGGCATGCGATTTTCAGCACCAAGCATAAAACACACGTCTCCTGTCCATATTTTAACATCTCTGAAATCAGCATCTTGGCAAGTCGTTGTTTACTTGGCAGAACTGTTTTCTTTCCCAGCACTTTATAAAATAACGATGCATCTTACAACTGATGGCATTAGGTTTGATGAAATACAATGGTAGGCGCTGGGTAAATATTGGTCGAATGTGTGACTGAATGACTAAATAAGTGAATACATGCAAAGGCATCAAGGGTTCCGAGCGATGGAGGGGGTAGGTAGCTGAAATGTGGGAGCCCAGAGAACAGGGAGGACTCACCGGCGCCCCCTTTGAGCCCTTCTGTCCCAGAGGGCCCTGCAGGGTGGAGACAGAGAGAAATGGAGTCCTGGCTGGCTCCCCACTGTGACCCCCGCCTCACAGACCCCTCATACTCACCGCTGAGCCTGGGGGCCCAGGGTGGCCTGAAGGGCCATTGGCACCAGGGGGGCCCTGGAGAAAGGACATCAGGGTTTTCATTGATGGGGTTCATCTCTATGGTCCAGAAAAGCCACCAGTCCCCTGAAGACACAGCCTCCAAACTTCAAGCCCCCAGAGAGAGCCCCCGTTTTCTCCAGACAGACCCTTATCGTTCCAGACCCAGGCTTCCCCATCCCCACAGCCTGCAAACCAGCCCATCTCTGCCGCTCCATCCGCCCCTCCTTCAAACACATTCTTCCCACATGGGGCAGGACACACACTCACAGGCTCTCCCTTGGGGCCAGGAGGGCCCTGCACGCCTGGCAGCCCCTGATCCCCTTTCTCACCGGCCTCCCCAGGGGGGCCGATGAGGCCAATTAATCCGATGTGGCCCTGGAGGACAAGAGAGGCATGTGTGGGAGAAGGAACGGGGTGCTGGGAGGGTTTCCTCCTAGAGCCTGGGGGTAGTGCGTTTGGGAGTAAAGGAGACCTCAGTCTCCCAGCCCTCTGCCAAGGAGGAAAGGGAGGTCAGCAAGGGAGGGAAATAACAGTAGGAGGTCTCCTCACCTTTTCCCCCTTGAGGCCAGCATCTCCCTTCAGTCCTGGGAGACCGGAGGGCCCCTGAAAGGAGACGGAGAGTCAGTTGGTGAGAATCAGACATAAAACCTCCAGGTCCATGTGGGTGACTGGGAGGTGGTCAAATGGGAAATTCCCCAGGTTTCAAAGGGGCATTAGCAAGGATAGGATCATGGGGACAGTCAGAAGAGAGGGGGATGGCGAAGGGTAATGGAGGGGTTGGCTGGAGAATGGCTAATACGAATACTCAGTGGGGAGGATCAGTGTGGTAGTCAGTGTAGACTACCAAGACTGATGGTCAGGTGGCCTGTTAAGAGGGCCACTGTGGTCAGTGTAGACCATCCACACGAAGGGTCCATGTGGCTGGCCGGTACAGACCACCAAGATGAGTGGTCAGAACAGATAGCCTACATGGTCGGGGAGACCTTCAGAGAGTCGGTGAGGGGTCACCTGGACCATCAGCACTAGGGTCTTACCACGTGGGGCTCTCAGTGCCAGGGCCTCAGGGACAAAGAAGTCTCTTACCATGGGGCCAGGAGGACCGATCTGTCCAGGAGGTCCCAGGAGGCCTGGTTCACCCTGGAATGCAACAGAACATTGGGGGGCTACACCCTGAACCCAGTGTGGCTGCCCCTCCCCTACCAGGATCAGCCGCTCCCAATTGCTATGAGAAATTGTAAAGTGTGAGCACATAGGGAGGGTCTGACCCCACCCCCACCCCATCCCTGTTCCTGCCCCACTCACCACAGGGCCAGGGATCCCTCGAAGACCCTCAGGCCCAACACGCCCAGGGGGCCCTCGAGCCCCCACAGGACCTGTCCTCCCTATGGGCCCGTCAGGACCTGGCTCCCCCTAAAGTGGACAGGGGCAAGGGAGAGGGGCCAAGAGTCAGGGCATACCTGCCTCCTGACCCCCTAACCAAGAACTTTCAGGGAGGGGGAGAAAATTGGTGCACGGTGGTGGTCACAGTTCCCCTCCCCATTCTAATGGCCCAGCTGTTGGCTGAGGGGTCAGGGCAGGGACCCCTCAGTGGACAAGGCACTCACCTTGGCACCTTTCTCCCCTTCTCTACCTTCTCGTCCTATGCGGCCAGGAGGACCCTGAGAAGGGGGAGGCAGTTAGGGGGGCCCTTTGGGAATGAGTGGGGGGTTGTGTGAGTGGGAGCCCGCGGGGGTGAGTGAGGGCCTGCGGGGGTGAGCGGGACAAGGTTGGAGCCAGGACAGCCTGGAGGCAGGTCATCACTCACCCTCTTGCCAGGGGGCCCAGGGGGTCCAGGTTCCCCAGAAGCTCCAGGTGGGCCCTGTGGACATTACAACAGCACCAGGGTAGAATCAGCTAATGTTGGTTGACCGTGACTGTATCAGAAGACCTCTGACGCAAAGACACCCTCACCCAAACATTACCCCAGCACCGGCCATCGCCTGCCCGCTTCCTCAAGCTGCTCACATTCATAGTGAGGCCCCAGAGAGGCAAAGCAGGCACACCTACAGGGGCCCTGGGTACCTCATTAACCCATGACTCTGGCTCCCCAAATTACCCACTCACCAGCCCCCACCCCCCTCCCAGCACCGCCATCCTCTGTTTCCTCACTCACCGGTCCTCCAACATCACCAGGGTCTCCTTTCTCCCCTGGAAAACCATCTAGACCCTGTGGCGGTAGGGGACAGAGTTGGGAGGGAACGTGGGGGCACATGAGAATTTGAGGATGAGGCTTGGAGGATAATTAAGGTTATTTGTTCCAATGACCTTACCCAAGTGTGTAGGGGCAGGGAGATTGGGACCCCAGGTCTGTGGGAGGTGAGGGGGGTGCCTATGGTGGTAAGTGGAGTGGAGAATTAAAAAATAGGCTCAGTGGGGAAGGGAGGGCTCATACCCACCGAAACTCCAGGGTCCCCAGGGGGTCCTGGATCTCCTGGGAGCCCTGTGGGGCCCTGGAACACAGAAGGATGAACAATCACCTCTCAGAACTGTTGCACACTCATTCCTTCAGTTAACAGATAAATGTCGCCCAGGCACAGTCTGGTTCCTGGGTTACATGATGAACAAAACACGAAATTCCCATCCCGGTAGAGAGAAGATCCTAGTGTTCAGTGCATGCAGGTGCTGAACTAAGAACCTTGCATGCATCACCTCACTTTGTCCTCCCAGCTCTGGACTCACAGATAGAACTGACCCAGAGGGACACCACAGTGGCAGGTGATCCCACAGACTCTGAAGCTCCTCACTGCCCTGCCACCCCAACCGAGCCCCTCCGCAACAGCAGGAGGGCCTCCATCTCTGCCGGATGGCAAACCCCACACCAGCACCAATCTCAACCTTGTCGTCCCCAACATCATTAGAATGATCCCATATGGAAGCAAGTTGCACCCCCACAATGATGTCTAACCACTGTATTTCCACATTGATTGATTCATTCATTCATTCAATCAATCATCCGTTCATTCGGCCACGTTCTGGGTTTCTCATGGAATCAGCATGCTGGAGGACAGGACCCCTGGCTGGGAGTTGGGGAGCAGGTTTGAGTAGACACGAGTGCCCCTCCCATCTCTGCCCCCACCTTCCCCAGGACTCACCACGTTCCCTTTGGCTCCATCCTCCCCAGGGGGCCCCTTCTTGCCTGGGGGTCCTGCAGCCCCAGATGGGCCTGAGTCCCCCTTTTCACCAACTTCTCCTTTGGGCCCCTTTGCAGAAACAGAAGTCAGAAATCAGAAAAGCCTGGACTCTCCAGGGGTCAAGGGTAGCATACCTGGATTTAGGAATCTGGGTGCTCTGGGACTTTTCTGGGGTCAAGGGCCAGAGTAGCCTAGACTGCCCAAGGGTGGGAAGTCAAAGGTATCTAGAACTTATAAGAGTCAGGGATCAGGGTGGTGCATTTGCCTAGAGGTCATGGGCAAGGTGGGTCGAGCCCATCTGCCACCCTTGAGTGAATTAGAAAAGGGGCCCCTGCAGACACCTGACTCCCAGCTCAGGGCTCACGTTGGCTCTGAGCCCCATCTACCCTCTTGGTTCCACACCCTTGTGCAGTGTGCAACCTGGAGAACCGTATGTAGCACTGACACCTTCTAAGGCTCTGTCATCAAATGACCAGGATGTCCCTAGGTTCTGGGTCAGCAGGTGACCTAGGACTGCCCAGAGGTCAAGATGGCCTGAGATGCCCAGAGGCAAGGGGTTCCCTGAGATGGGTGCAGGGATTCAGGACACAGTCACTCACAAGGGTGCCTGGGGCTCCTGGGGGTCCTGGGTCTCCAGCCTCCCCTGGCTCGCCCTGCAGGAGGCACAGTGGGGTCAAGGGGAATAGAGGTTCGATCCTGGCAGACAAGAAGAGGCTCCCCCAAACAGCCACTCCCAATCAGGACTGGCGGTGCTTCCTCCACCCTGTGTGGTCCGGGGCCCTCTCACCTTCTCGCCCACAGCGCCTGGCTGGCCAACTCCTCCAGGTGGCCCTGGTGAGCCCTGAAGAGACAGCAAGGGGCCGAGGGGGGAATGTGGGATCCCAACCTCCCCTTCTTGGGAAATAGATGTCCCCACCTCTGAAGCCCTACCCCAGCCTCAGAATCCTTACCTCTGATCCACTAGGGCCAGGGGGACCCCGAGGACCTGGAGCTCCAGGGGGACCCTGTGAAACAGTCAGAATAGCATCAAGTGACCCCATGCCCCTCCAAACACCACCCTTGATGCTTGTGACTCACATGATCCTTAAAATGACAACGTGCCCTGTGATCCCCCATGTCGATCTAATGGTCACCCTCACCCTGCCACTCCTCTCTCCCTTCCATCTTCTCCCCTGTTGTCCGTACCATGGACCCCACGTCTCCGACCTCCCCCTTTTCTCCAGGAGGGCCTGGCAGTCCCTGTGGAACAAAGAGGAAAGGTTAAGGCAAAGGGTAAGGGGAACCAGAGGCTGTATCCCTAAACTCAGACACCTACCTGCAGGCCAGGGGGGCCAATCACCCCCACGAAGCCTCTCACTCCATCATCTCCCTTCTGCCCAAAGAGGCCTGGGGGTCCCCGGCGTCCCTGAGCCCCATCTGCTCCCTGGGAGAAGGAGAGGGCCCGGCAAAATTAGGGTCCAGGTCAATGGTTGGAAATAGGCTCAGGGTCAAAGTCAAGACTGAAGTTGATGGTTGGAGTCGAGGTTCGGATTAAGTTTATGGAGAGTCAGCGTTAGGTTTGGAGTTGGGGGTTTGGGTTCAGTGTCAGAGCTTGGGAATGAAGTCAAGGGTTGAGTCAAAGTTTTGAGATGGACATTAGGTGATAAGTCAGGTTCAGATGAAAGTCAAGGTCATGAGCAGGGTTCGGATGGGGCTGAGATGGAATTTAGGGTTTGAGGTTGGGGCCAAGGGCAGATTCAGAGTTTGAACTCAGGTTTTGGGTCAGCACTGGAGGTAGGTCAGGGTTGAGGTCATGGTGGGAGTGGGCCAGGGTCTGGCTAACATGGGAATTGAAGATAAGGACTGAGATGGGAGTGAGGTTAAGGTCATAAGTCAGGTTGAGATTAGGGTGAAATGGGGTTCAGGGTTGAGGCTGAGGTTTAGACTGAGTTGGGATTCACACTGGGTGTCAGCATGGAGGAATAGATAGGGTTGGAATTGAGTCTGGGACTGAGTCCAGGTGTAGGACACTGTCCCTTCCCACTGGTGATCCAGGGGATGGTCACAAAGCCAGGAGCACCTACCGGGGAACCTGGGTGTCCCACAGGACCCCGTATCCCTGTTGGTCCAGGTGGGCCCTGGAGGAGCAAACAGAGTTGAAAAACCCCTCAAGTTCTAGATGGTGGGTGGCACTAGACATGTCAATCACTGCCCACTCCCCCCACCAACAAGCCACAGCTACACAATACCCTCCAACCTTGTCTTCCTAGTCACCGTCTGACGGGATCAGACAGACGTCTGTCCTAAGCTTGGCCCAGCAGGACTTTTCCCCAGAAGTCCCACCAGCACCTAGGGACCGATGCTGGGGCTGGGCCTGAAGTCCCAAAGGGAGGCTGGAGATGGGATGCCTCAGAGCCATGCAGTCACAGCAGGCAACAAGGTGCCGCCAAGAAGAAGAGAGAGTAACTGCCTCAGCGCCCTCCCTGGTCTCCTGGGGCCCCAGCAACTCTGTTGGCCCCTTCGTTTCTGGTATTTGAGTGGCTTCTGCTACCCACAGGTGTCAAGATGGGGCCCAAGAAGACAGGAAGCTCCATGACTTCTCCCCCCACCCCAGACCAACTGCCCATCCTCTACATCCCTCTCCACTCCCTGAGAACCACCCCCAGTGGGGTCCCCCACTCACCGAATCCCCCTTATCGCCTTTGCTCCCCTTGTGACCAGGGGCACCCACCTCCCCCTAGAAAGGAAAGAAGATGAGGCAGGACCCTGGCCCCCCTACCCGTAGCTTTCCCCAGCCCCTTCCTCTTCATGAACGCTCACCTTGTACCCTTCCTCCCCAGAAGGCCCGGCAGCTCCAGGGGGCCCTGGAAGCCCCAGGGGCCCTGGGATCCCATCTTGGCCAGTGGGACCAGGGGGGCCACGTTCACCCTGATGCGGGAGTAGAAGGAGGGATGTCAGGGACTAGGGCAGGAATGGGGTCCTGGTATGTGGAGGGCCTGGTGTGTGGAATGGGGTGGGCAGAGCACTTACCGGGGACCCCTTCTCTCCTGCAGGGCCAACAGGGCCTGGGCTTCCACTTTGGCCAGGAAGCCCAATGCCTCCTGCTGGGCCCACAGGACCACGCTCCCCAGGAGAGCCCTGAAAACAGGGGTGAGGGGTCAGGAAAAATAGCAATAGTAGTAATTCCCATTTCTGGAATGTTTTCAAGCTGCCAGGCACTGAGTTCATGTGATTACCAGCAGGTACCCAGCACAACCCCTCCCTGCCCTCGCTTCCTCCTACTTTCACTGTGGCTCACTCCTCTCCAGCCACAAGGGTCTCCTTGCTGTTTCCTCCAGTAAGCCAGGCATGGTCCCGCCTCAGGGCCTTTGCACATCCTATCCCTCTGCCTGGAATGCTGTTCCCCCAGACATTCACATGATTCCTTCCTTACTCCCTCAGGTCTCAACTCAAAAGCCACCTTCTCAGGAAGGCTTCATTGACCAGCCTATTTCATCTGCTCCTTTCCTGCTCCCCTCTCTCTGCACTGCTTTGTTTTGGGACATTCATCGTTGCTGATTTCTCCTCTCCCCAGCTAGAACGAGACCTCCAGGAGAAAGGAGGTTTTATATGTTTTTGTCTGTCACGCGGATAAGCATGTGCAGAGGAATCATCTCATTGAATTCAGTAACAACCTATGAGAGGGGCTATAATACAGAAGAGGAAACTGAGGCCCATCAAGTGACATAACTGCCCAGACAGTGAGTGACAGAACTGAATGTGACCCAGGCCTGTTTGACTCCCAAACTAGTGGACTTATGAAAGACAATGCCCAGCCTCCCAGACACCCCAAGGTCCCTCTACCCTGCTCACCACCCAGCAGAAGGGGCTGTACTTACATTGGCCCCGATGGGGCCTGGGGGGCCTCTGTCACCCTTCAAACCAGTAGGTCCCTGAAGGAGGAGACAATTCACAGTCAAGAGACTCCCACAGGTGACCCAGGTCCTGTCCTCACTTTGGGGGGCTCACATTTCCCGCCACTTTCCAGGCTCTGAGGTTCAGGGGTCAGTCTCCTCCAGGTCATTCCTTCACTTTCATGGCTGTCCCCACCCAGGATGCTGTCACCATGTCCCTGCCCTGAGGACCCCATTCCCTTCTCTGCTTCACAGCCCAGCCAGGCAGACACAAGAGGGCCCAAAGGATACTCACAGGGTCCCCTGGGGCTCCTTTGGGGCCAGGGAAGCCCCTAGGTCCAGGTGGTCCTTCCTTCCCAAGGGGTCCCGTTGGCCCCAGGTGCCCCTGTAGAGGTGCAGTGGAGGATGGTCAGGCTCCAGGGCAGGGTTGTCTCCCCCAAATCTGTAAGTCTGGGCCCCTCCCCTGTGGGGCTAACTCTGAGCCTTCAGGTGGCCTGGGGCCACTGAGGAGCCCATGGGGCCTCTCTGCCAAGATCCCCCACAGGACAGGGTCTCACCTTGGCCCCCTCTCTGCCCTCCAGTCCTGGAAGACCTTGTTCACCAGGAGGTCCAGGTGGGCCTGGGGGCCCCCGCTCACCTAGAGGTCCTGCTTCTCCTGTCTTTCCCTGGAGAGGAAGAAGGCCCATCTTGAACAGAGGTGGTCTGGGGTGGGGGAGTCTATCTGAGAACCATCCCCCCTCCCCAAATATCCCCCAACTGGTTCAAAACTGGGGGAGCTTGTAGAGTCCATTCTGACCTGAGGACCCACAACACCAGCTGGACCAGGTGGGCCTGTTTGACCTTGAAAGCCCTTGGGGAGAAAAATTAAAAGGAGATGTCACACAGAGCAGGGGGAGGGGAGAAATGGAGAGCCTAATGGGGTCAAAGATCAAGGGGTCACTCACCAAATCTCCTCTCTGTCCAGGGTGTCCAGGTCGCCCATCTTTCCCCTGGGGGCCCTGGGGACAAGGTGGGAGAGAGTCAAGGCACAAATCAGGAGCCTCTTCATTCCCCAGCTCCCCTCCCACTCACCGCCCGATCAGGGTGAGCTCACTTACAGGGGGCCCCTTTGGCCCAGGGAATCCAGGGGGTCCTTGTAGTCCTGGGAGGCCCTGAAATGGAACCAGAAGTCATTGCTCATCCCTCCTGCCTGCCCCCCTGAACCCCACATAATGGCAAGAGCTTGCACATATCGATCACCTTCTGCATACTATGCACAGGACCTGGCATACAGAAGTCATTTCATTCATCATTGAGACCCAGAGAAGTTAAGTGACTTGCCCAAGGTCATACAGCAGGTAAGTGGCTGAGGTAGAATTTTAACTCATGGCTCTGACTTCAAAGGTTGTGCTGTTTCCACTGTGTTATGTCTCCCTACTTCCTGGATTTGTCTCCTACCCAGAAACACACACACCTACACACACACTCACCTTTTCTCCAGGGACCCCAGGGGCTCCATCCTGGCCTACATCACCCTAGGACAGAGTGAATGAGATTCAGGCTGCAGAACACACTCAACTGGGAGGGGCTGGTGGGGACTTGGTGAACCTGGGCAGAGGGCCTGCCTGGGGTGATTGAGCACCCACCTACCCCATACCTTGGGGCCTGGTTGCCCTGTGGCACCTGGTTGCCCCCTCTCTCCACGGGAGCCCTGAATAGAAAAGAAATAAGAACTAGAAGTGAGAGGGTGGAGGAGCCTAGGGTACAAGATTGAATCCTCAGGGTCCCCTCCCTCCATGACTCCCTCTCTTGTCCCACCAGGGATGTTGACATAACCCAAATCCTCTTCCCTGCTCACTCCCCAACTCTCCTCTCGCAGCCCCACCCCAAGACCCTGTGGGGTGGGAGAAGCTGTTTTCTTACTTGTGGTCCCCGCTCTCCCTCCAGACCAGGCTGCCCTGCCTTCCCCTGGAAAACAAATCAGTGGAGAGGGGAGCAGAAGAGACTTAAGGTGCAAACACATGACAGAAACACAAAAAGGCTCCCCATCACAGACCTAGAAAGATATCTGCCACCATCTACTCACAAGCCTTTCACTCACACACACAAACACAACCATGCAAAGATCACAGACATGTATGATTGCACCTATAGGATCCATACATGCAAGCATGTTCGCCCACGTGGACACCTATTTATCATAGCGACACAGTAGGCACACAGGACTGCATGCCATCATGACATGCTCAGGCTGACACGTGGAGCTCATCATGTAATATGTTCCAGGAACACATGTATACTCGATGTAAACACACAGATGCATGGATTTATGTGAGAACGCAGTCCTGATAAACACAACACTCATATCCACTCATCTGCACATACACAGTGTCCATTCACACAGCAACAACACACACAGAGCAAAGAAATGCATGCATACATACACGGTCACTCAGTATACACAGAAATACACACACGTGTGTGTATCATACCCTTTCACGCTTGTGTGCCTGCCCCTCACATGCATTTATGTCACAGTCACACAATGTATGTACAGGCTCACGCCCTGTTCACTGAGTCGCAGGTCCACAGGCTGCAGCACCCAGACCCCATCTAATCTGCGCTGAGAGGCACATGGGACACATATGCTCACATGTACACATAGGCACCTGTGCCGTAATGCCAGGTGGGGTCACCTATGTGTGCCCTGCATTGCACGTGGGAAGAAGCGTGCACACAAGTACTTCCAACACAGACACAGTTACCCGGGGCCCATCCACCGTCATGCACGGCCGTGGGTGTTGACCCCAGGTATGCCCTTCCCTCCCCCTGCCCACATGACTCACCCGCTTTCCTTTCTCTCCTAATGGTCCCAGGGGACCAGGAAGGCCAGTAGATCCCTAAGTAGAGAGAATCGGAGAGAAGAGATGGGGTGAGGAGTGTGGGTGGTGAGCAGCGTTGGCCCCTCACCCCATTCAACCACCCATCTTTTTAGGCCATTTCAGGCCACTGATTCCAGAAGCTTCTTTGGTCCCTCCAGCCCCAGCCTCCTCCAGAGCAGCCCTCTGCCCTCCTCTTCCCTTACTCTCCCTGCTTGCTCACTCCACTCCAGCCACACTGGCTTGCTCGGTGCCACTCAGAGGACACCAATACTCTCCTGCCCACAGCCTTTGCACTGGCTGCTCCCTTTGCCTCAGATGCTCTTCTCTCAGGTCCCCACAGAGCCAGCTACTCCTCACCATTTAGATATCATTCAGACATCTGGCTTCCTGCCACCTTCCTGACTACCACATCCTATGAGTCACACTCTCAGTCAATCACATCACCCCATTTGGTTTCCCTTATTCATTTGCTTATTTATTCAATATCTCTTTTTCCCACTGGGACACAGTGCTCTGGTCGTATTCCCCACTGCCTGGCATGTAGTGGGTGCTTCCTCAATGTTTGTTAACTAACCCACTCTAGTCCCTCCTGTTCTGCCCATCTTGGAGGCATCCTCCCTCCTCCTAGAGGAAGGCATCACAGGCTCTGCTATCCCCTCCCACCCCTCACTGTGTTTTGAATCCCAGATCCACCACTCTGTGGCCCTGGAAAAATGGCTTAGCCCTTCTGAGAATCAGTCTCTTTGTAGCCATCAGTATCTCCCTCATAAGGTTTTGGTGAGGCTTAAATAGGATAAAGTGTAGAAAGAGTTTTACACAGTGCATGGCACATAGAAAGTGCTCAAGAAATGTTAGCTGTCACTGTTATTTCTGATTATTACTATCTGCTATGGACTGAATAGTTACTCATCAAAATTCACACGCTGAAGCTCTAATCCCCAGTACCTAACCCCAGTGTGATGGTATTTGGTTTTTTGTTTGTTTATTTGTTTGTTTGTTGTTTTTATCCTCACCTGAGGATATGTTTATTGATTTGAGAGAGAGAGGATGGGGGGGTGGAGAGAGAGAAAGAAACATCGATGTGAGAGAGAAACATCAATTAGTTGCCTCCCATACCTGCCCTGATGGGGAATGGAGCCCACAACCCAAGTATGTGCTCTGACCAGGAATCGAACCCACAAAATTTAATGTACACTCCAAGCAACTGAGCCACCTGGCCAGGGCAGTGTGATAGTGTTTGAAGGTGAGTTCTTTGGAAGGTGGGTAATTATGTAACAGGGTATAGCCAGCCCCCCCCCCCCCGCCCAAAGAGGGATTCGTAACAGGATCCAGAACTCAGGATCCAGAACTTCAGGATCCAGAACGTGCAGGAAATATTAAAAATATATAGATGTCCTCACCCCCACAAGTCTGAACTGGGTGATGGGACACAGGGAGCAGGACAATTGAGAGTTATTTTGCACATCAACAGTTTTGCAAATAACCACAAAAATGGTTATTTAACATATCTATAATGGCTGGTTAGTTTCATAGATATGTTAAGTAGCTGTGGCCATGCTTTGAGCCAGAGAGATAGGAGTGACTTCAACCCAGGTTGTAACTGGGAGGCAGCTCTCCTTGGTTGCAGCACCTGTGTGAGAGCTTGGGGTTAGTTTGCTCCATGCCATGGGACCACACCTGCCTGGACTTAATATGGCAGCCCAGAAAAGCTGGAAAAATATGGCAGGCGTAGCCTATTGTGGGAGGAGTCAGAAATGGGGATGCAGAAGAAGATTCAAGCCGGGATTTAAACCCAGGCATGGCAGCCATGTGGTAAACCACAGGGGATTTAGGGGCTCCCTTAACCATGGGGCTTAGGAAGCAGAAAAGCAAGATGTAGCAGTCATACAGAGCTCTCTCTTAGCTGTTAGGAAGAATGCAGGAGAGACATTGCAGAAAGGAAAGGGGTGAAAGGACTCTTGCTGGTGAGCCATGAGGAGGTGCCACGTGGGTTTGGATTAAGAACTAGAGATTGTGGCAACACAGCTGATGGTGCTGGGAACCACAGGAGGCCTGCCAGCTGAGCACGGATGACTGGGAAGGAACTGGGGGCTACCTGAGCCACAGACTTCTATTTCTTTTCCTGAGATAAAGCACCCCAGACTGGCCTAACTGGGCAAAAGGGGGAAGGAAGGACTGTGTATGTTTGTGGGTGTTTTAAGGGACTTTGACATTTTAACAAAGACATTAAGTCACTACTGTAAGTCTGTATAACTTTTGAATAACAGTTCCTTTCCTTTTCACCAAACACTGGCACTGAAAGCCATAATTCCAATTCCCAAGGGTGGCGGGCAAGGTGAACCTAGTATGGAGGGACCCTGGGGGAGAAGGGGGTCCATTTGGTAACAGTATCTTGTCCCCCACCACGGGTCCATTCTGTAACAGTCTGGTCATGTCAGTGGAGCACTCATGAATGGAATTAGACTGGATCTCTCTCTCCCCCTCCAAAAGAAGAGTGTCATCTACAAACAAGGAAGCACCCTCACGAGAGCCCAACCATGCTGGCATTCTGATCTCAGACAGCCACCCTCGAGAACTGTGCAAAATAAATTTCTGTTGTTTAAGCCACTCAGTCTAAGATATTTTTGTTACACAGCAGCTTGCGCTAA
The DNA here is from genome assembly GCA_004026765.1 of Micronycteris hirsuta. Lineage (NCBI taxonomy): Eukaryota > Metazoa > Chordata > Mammalia > Chiroptera > Phyllostomidae > Micronycteris > Micronycteris hirsuta. Next base: position 165,914 of record PVJI01000507.1, read on the forward strand.
GACACTGACCTCACCTTAGCAGACACACCACGCCTCCTACAGTGCACTGCTCGATACCCAAGACACACTCACCAGCCTCGGCTTGGTGTCCTTGCTTTAACATCCATGAAGTTCTCCCACAGACTGAGTTCTATTCTTAGCTATGGTGCCCTGAGTTTATTACCAAACCTAATTATATCAATTGCCTTTGCTACTGGAGTCCTGTGACTTAATGAACATTTACAAAAACTGATGAGATGTAGAAAGGAAAAGAAAGATGTCTGTCAAGTCTAAGTTAAGATCTAGGATGGTGGAGGAGTACATGGAAGCTACACTAACCTCCCTCCAGGACCAATCTGGAATTACAACTAAGTTGGAGAGAAATCATCCAGAAAAACCAACTGGACACCAGCTGGAGAGAAGCCTTATAACCAAGGACAGACAGAGGAAACAACTTCACCACAACAAGACTGGTAGGAAGTGCAGAAGAGACATGAGAGGGCTGGCAGGCAGTAGCTGAAGTTCCAGAAGGATATTTCAGTGGCCGAGGAGTTCTCCTGAGAAATGTGGGGTCTAACCCCAAGCTGAACTTCCCAGCCTACAGCACCAGAGCCAGAAAGAACCAGATAACATCTGGCTGTGAAAAGCAGCAGGGTTTCTGTCTGCCAAGGAGAGATGGCTACAGATGCAGACAGCCTCTTAAAGGGTCAACACGCAAAATTTAATTTGCAGCCCCACATACCCTCGGCTCTGGCAGAGGGAGGGCAGATTGGACCAGAGACATTTGAGGAGAGTCTGGGGCAGGTGGCTCTGGGGAGAGAACTGAAAGAACAGCTACCAGGATCCCTGTGCTGAGTCATTTCCCATACTGCAGAGGCCATCTTTCTCAGGCGGGACACTCCCCTCCAAGTGACATTACCCTAAGGTGAAGCAACAGCCCCACCCACAGGAATTACTCTGCCCCACCCTGTGGTGCTTAAGCCCGAATGCTGACCACAGCTTGATTAGATTAACAGCTGATCAGTTTAATGGCTGATTAGTTTAACATCTAAGGCAGAAAATACAAAGAAGCAGCCAAAATGGACAAAGAAACAGACCACAAATGAAAGAACAAGAGAATTCTCCAGAAGAACAGATGAAATGGAGGCAAGAAATTATCAGATAATTTAGAGTAATGATTATAAGAATACTCAACAGCATGAAAAAAGACATAGAAAACATAAAAAAGGACTAGTCAGAAATAAAGAATGCAATATCTGAGATAAATAATACACTGGCAGGAATAAACAGTAGGTCAGATGAAGTAGTAGAGAGAATCAGTGTTTTGGAAGACAAGGTAGGAAAAAACACCCAGGTAGAGCAGCAAAAAGAAAATAGAATTTTTAAAAAATGAGGAGAGATTAAGAAACATTTCAGACAACGTGAAACGTAACAACATCCACATCATGGGAATACCAGAAGGAGAAGAGAGTGAGCAAGGGAAGGAGAACCTATTTGAAGAAATAATGACTGAAAAGTTCCCTAATCTAGTGGAGGAGAAAGTCACACAAGTCCAGGAAGCTCAGAGAGTCCCAAACAAGTTGGACCCACAGAGGCCTACTCCCAGACACATCATAATTAAAATGCCAAGGCTTAAAGACAAGGAGAGAATCTTAAAAGCCACAAGAGAAAAGCAGGTAATTACTTACAAGAGAGCACCAATTAGACTGGCATCTGATTACTCAACATAAACACTTCAGGCCAGAAGTGAGTGGCATGAAATATTCAAGATGATGAAAAGCGAGAATGTACAACCAAGGCTACTTTACCCAGAGAAACTATCATTTAAAATTGAAGGAGAAATAAGGAGCTTCCCAGACAAGAAAAACTAAAGGAGTTTGTTAACACCAAACCAGTACTGCAACGAATGTTAAAAGGCTTGCTTTAAGAAGAAGAAAAAGAGAAAGAAAGAAAGAAAAAAAAAAACAGAGGAAAACAGTCTAACAATAAAATGGCACTACACATGCATCTATCAATAATTGCCTTAAATGTAAATGGCTTAAATGCTCCAAGCAAAAGACAGAAGGTAGCTGAATGAATAAGAAAACAAGACCCATAAATGTGCTGCCTCCAAGAGACCATCTCAGATCAGAAAATACACACAGACTAAAGCAAAGGGTTGGAAAAATATATTTTATGCAAATAGAAAAGAAAAAAGAGCTAGGGTAGCAGTATTTAATGTCCGACAAAATAGACTTTAAAATCAAAGCTATAGTAAGAGACAAAAAAGGACACCACATAATGATAAAGGGAACAATCCAACAAGAGGATATCAAATTTATGCATCCAACATAGGAGCACCTAAATATCATGCAAATCATGATGGACAGAAAAGGAGAGATCAACAGAATGCAGCCATAACTGAGAATTTTAACACTACAGTCACTTCAATGGATAGATCTTCCAGGCAGAAAATCAACAAGGAGACAGCAGCCTTAAATAACACACTAGATGAAAAGGAATTAATTGATGTCTTCAGAACATTTCACCCCAAAGCTGCAGAATATTCATACCTTTCAAATGCACATGGAATATTTTCTAGGATAGACCATGTGTTGGGACACAAAGCAAGTCTCAATAAATTTAAGAAGATTGAAATCATATCAAATATCCTCTCTGACCACAATGCTATGAAGCTAGAAATCAATCACAAGAAGAACACTGAAAAACATGCAAACATATGGAAGCTAAATAACTTGTTATTAAATAACTTGTTATGTTATTAAACAATGACTGGGTCAACAACAAGATCAAGGAAGAAATCAGAAGTTACCTTGGAACAAGTGAGAACGAGGACACAACAAAAGATCTGCGGGACACTGGGAAAGCAACCCTAAGAGGGTAATTCCTAGCATTACAGGACTATCACACACCAAAAAGAGCTCAAGTAAACAATCTAACTTCGCATTTAAAGGAACTTGAAAAAGAAAAACAAACAAAACCCAAAGTGAGCAGAAGGAAGGAAATAATATAGAGCAGAGAAGAAATGAATGAAGTAGAGTCTTAAAAAATGATACAAAAGATCAATGAATCCAAGAGCTGATTCTTTGAAAAGATAAACAAGATTGACAAACTTTTAACCAGACTCATCATGAAAAAAAAGAGAGGACACAAATAAATACAATCAGAAATGAAAGAAGAGAGATTACAACTGATACCACAGAAATACAAAGGATTGTAAGAAAATATTATGATTATATGCCAACAAACTGGACAACCTGGATGAAATGGATATATTCCTAGAAACATACAATCTTCCAAAAGTAAATAAGAGAATCTGAAGAGATAGATTACACCTAATGAAATTGAAGCAGTAATCAAAAAACTCCCAACAAACGCCCTGGCTGGTGTGGCTCAGTGGATTGAGCACCAAGCTGCGAAGCAAAGGGTTGCTAGTTTGATTCCCAGTAGGGCACATGCCTGGGTTGCGGGCCAGGTCTCCAGTAGGGGGCGCTCAAGTGGCAACCACACATTGATGTTTCCCTTTCTTTCTCCCTCCCTTCCCCTCTCTAAAAATAAATAAATAAAATCTTAAAAAAAAAAAAAACAAAAAAAACAAAACTCCCAACAAACAAATGTCCTGGGCCAGATGGCTTTTTACCAGGAGAATTTTACCGAACATTCCGAGAAGAACTAACATCTCTCCTTCTCAAACTATTTCATAAAATTCAAGAGGAGGGAAGGCTTCCAAGCTCATTTTACGAGGCCAGCATTATCTTAATTCCAAAACCAGAAAAAGACACTACAAAGAAAGAAAATTATAAGCCAATATCCCTGATGAACATAGATGCTAAAATCCTCAACACAATATTAGCAAACCAAATACAGCAATACATCAAAAAGATCATACACCATGATCAACTGGGATTTATTCCAGGAAAGCAAGTTTGGTACAACATTCACAAAGCAATAAATGTGATTCACCACATAAACAAAATAAATGATAAAACCATATGATCATAATAATAGATGCAAGACAAAGCTTTTGACAAAATCCAGCACCCATTTATGAACTCTCAGCAAAGTGGGAATAGAGGGAACATACCTAAACATAATGAAGGTCTTTTATGACAAACCCACTGCCAGCACCACACTCAGTGGGCAAAAACCACAAGTGTTCCCCTTAAGATCGTGAACAAGACAGGGATGCCCACTGTCACCTCTTTTATTCCACATAGTACTGGGAGTCCTAGCCACAGTGGTCGAACAAGCAGAAGAAACGAAAGACAACCAATTTGGAAAGAAAGAAGTAAAACTGTCTTTATTTGCAGATGACACAATGCTGTAAATAGAGAACCCCAAAGATTCTACCAAGAAACTACTAGAACTGATTAATGAATTCAGCAAAGTGGCAGGATACAAAATTAATATCCAGAAATCATTTGCATTTTTATATGACAACAATGAACTAACAGAAAGGGAAATTAAGAAAACAACCCCATTCACAATTGCTTCAAAAAGAATAAAATACCGCCCTGGCTGGTGTAGCTCAGTGGATTGAGCGCGGGCTGGGAACCAGAGGGTCCCGGTTCGATTCCCAGTCGGGGCACATGCCTGGGTTACGGGCCAGGTCCCCAGTGAGGGCCATGTGAGAGGCAACCATACATTGCTGTTTCTCTCCTTCTCTGTCTCCCTCCCTTCCCCTCTCTCTAAAAATAAAAATAAAAATAAAATCTTTAAAAAAAAAGAATAAAATACCTAGGAATAAACCTAATCAAGGACGTAAAAGACCTCTACTCAGAAAAATATAAGACACTGAAGAAAGAAATTGAAGAAGATACAAGTAAGTGGAAGCACATACATGTTCATGGATAGGAAAGATTAACATCATTAAAATGTCCATACTACCCAAAGGAATCTATAGATTCAATGCAATTCCTAGCAAGATTCCAATGACATATTTCACAAAACCAGAACAAATATTTCAAAAATGTATATGAAACCACAAAAAGCCCCGCATAGCAACAGCAATCCTTAGAAAGAAGAACAAAGTTGGAGGAATCACGCTACCTAATATCAAACAATACTACAAGGCCATAGTAATCAAAACAGCCTGGTACTGGCATAAAAACAGACACATAGATCAATGGAACAGAATAGAGAGCCTAGAAATAAACCCATACCTTTATATTCATAGTCAATGAATATTTGACAGAGGAAGCAAGCACATACAATGGGTTACAGATTGTTTATTCAATAAAAGGTGTTGTGAAAATTGAACAGATATATGCAGAAAAATTAAACTATACCACCTTCTTACACCACACACAAGAATAAATTCAAAATAGATCAAAGACTTAAATGTTAGACCCAACACCATAAAATTCCTAGAAGAAAACATAGACAACAAAATCTCAGATATTGGTCACAGAAATTTTTTATCAGATACTTCTCCCCAGGCAAGGGAAACAAAAGAAAAAATAAACAAATAGGACTACATCAAACTAAAAAGGTTTTGCACAGCAAAGGAAAACACCAACAAAATAAAAAGACAGCCCACAGAATGGGAGAACATATTTGCTGATATATCTGATAAGGGGTTAATATCCAAGATGTATAAAGTACTTACAAAACTTAACTCCAAAACAAACAAATAAACCCATTGAAAAGTAGGCAAAGGACCTGAATAGACACTTCTCCGAAGAGGACATACAGATGTCCAACAAACATGAAAAGATGCTCAGCATCACTAATCATCAGAGAAATGGAAATTAAAAGCACAATGAGATGCCATCTCACACCTGTCAGAATGGCCATCATCAGTAAATCAACAAACAACCAGTGCTGGCGAGGGTGTGGAGAAAGGGAACCCTTTTGCACTGTTGGTGGGAATGCAGACTGGTGCAGCCACTGTGGAAAGCAGTATGGAGATATCTCAAAAAATTAAAAACGGATCTGCCTTTAGACCCAGTGATCCCACTTCTGGGAATATATCCAAAGGAACCCAAAACACTAATTTGAAAGAACATAAACACCCTTATGTTCATCAAGGCATTATTTACAATCACCAAGATCTGGAAGCAGCCCAAGTGTCCAACAGTGGACAAGTGGACGAAACAACCATGGACATTTACACGACGGAATTCTACTTGGCCATAAAAAAGACCAAAAAAATTACCCTTTGTGACAGTATGAATGGACCTGGAGAACATTATGCAAAGTGAAATAAGCCAGTCAGAGAGAGACAAATATCATATGATTTCATTCATATGTGGAATTTAATGACGAACTGAACTAACAAGCAAAACAGAGACAGACTCATAGATGGAGAGCAGATGACAGCGAGTGGGGGCGGTCGTTGGAGGGTGGAGGGAATGAGCAAAAAGGAAAAAGGACTCATGGACAGGACAACAGTGTGGTGACTGCTGGGGAGGGGGGCATATGAGGACTAAACGGTAATGGAAAAAATACAATAAAGATTAATTTTTTCAAAAAGCCTAAGTTAAATGGAAAATACTGAATATAAAAGGAAGTCACTAAAAAAATTGCTGTCAGATTAGACATGGGCAAGACAACGGTGCCAGACTGAGAGGGCAAAACCATGGAACGCTGGGAGGATTCTACACTAAGACATCTCCCCAAATGTCTTTAAGCTTCTGCCCCCATTTATACGAACAAAAACTATAAATCATCAGTGATGTGATGTGGGTGTAGCTTTGGCAGAAAGATGTCTAATCAGTAGCCTCATCCATCAAAACACTGGCAAGCCATGCACATTTTTATATAAGTACATAAGTTATAACTAATTCAAGATATGTAAGATGTGTATTTTTATGATTCTTCTCCTTACTGGCTGTGTTTGAACCAATTTCAATCACATGAAATAAGAAGGATCCTACAATTTTATTATCATAAAAATCATCATTATTATAATCAAATGGATGAAATAGATACTACTGGTATCTCCATTGTGCAACTGAAAAAATGGGCTCAAGAGACTTGCCCAGGGCGACTTAGCAAGTAAGGGGTGACTTGCCCAGGATCACATAGTGGCTAATGGGTGCGTGTTTGAGCCCACGTCTGTCTGTCGCCGAAGCCCATATCTTGTGCTGTTTATCAGTGACCCATGGGGTGAATAGCTCTCCCCCAGACCACAGCCCAGACCCCCAGAGGTTAAGCAGTCTCTGAACCCTGCCCCTGCCCACCTTCATCCCCCTAGCTTCTTACCTTAGGGCCTGGACGTCCTGGGTAACCTGGGAGGCCTGGCACCCCAAGTTTGCCCTGCAGAGAGATTATGGAACAAAGGTCAGAAATTGTAACCTGGAGGTCAGAGGGGAAAGGGCAGGGCCACTGGAGCGTGGAGGAAGGAGCAGCAGGGTGAGATTCAGGCAAACGTGGCTTCAGGTCTTGGCTCCTGCCTAGTAGGAGCCTGTCCTCAGGCAGCTCACTCAACCATTCCCAAAATCTGTTTCCTTGTCTGTAAAATGGGGATTAAAATGCTCATTGCACATGGTTGTTATGGAAATAAAAATCAGATAATGTGCATGGAATTTTTCAGTAATGCCGAGCTGAAGAATTAAAGGAAATCACTAGGAGGGCCGTAGTCTCCTGAGGTTGGAGAAAGAAGGGCAGAGGGCAGAAGGCAAAAGGCCAGGGGATACTGTAACCACAGGACGAGAAGCTGGGCAGTAGACTGGAGGGGGCGACTAAGGTCCACTCACCTTCTCCCCAGCTGAACCTGGGGGCCCCTCCTCACCAGGCAGCCCCTCCTGCCCTTTAAGCCCTTCAGGACCGTCCTCTCCCCGGGGACCTGGGGGCCCAGGGGGGCCCTGGAATAGAAAGGAGAGGCCCTGATGTCAGTCCCTTTTTCACTATTGCTCCCTCCAACCCGTCTTAGCCCCGACTCACCCCCGCCCTGTCTTCCCCAAGTCCCCCAAACCCACAAGACCCATTATCTGGAGATCATCTTACCCAATCGCCTTTAAGCCCTCCATCACCCTTGAAGCCTGGGAAGCCATCCTCTCCCTGAATGGGAGAGAGTACAGAAGTCAAAGGTCAGGGTTTGAGGGAGGAGACGCAGGCAGAGCCCCATTATTATGGCTCCCCCCACCAAGGAATCCTCTCCCTTCTCACCTTCTCGCCTTTCTCCCCCTGAAGGCCCCGGTTGCCAGAGGTACCCTGAAAAATAAAAAAAGTCTCTCACGTCCTTCCCCTGTTTAAGAAGGGCCCCAAACTCAGTCCCCTGCCCTAAAACAGCTAGGACAGTCCCAAGAAGATGTTGGACTGGAGTGAGATGGGGGCAGCCTCAGAGGGAATGATCTTTCCCAAAGCCCACTAGCATGATGTGCAAGAAGCTGCTTCTCGCCCACCCGTTCTCCCTGGCAGCCTTCCAAGGTCATCTCTGTGGGGATGCGCAGGGAAGGCCAAATTTCCAAGTAATTAATTCCTATCTCCTGGGGACACTGTGTCCACATTTCCTCCTGGCAGGGGAAGGAGGATGAGCATTCCAGGCCCAGCCTCACTCTAAAGCAAAGGAATGTTCCTCATTTTACTGGCTACAATGTGACTCTGTGCCTGGCAACAAGGCAAGTCTGTGCTTGGCTACAGAGAGTTGCTCAGTGCAAGCCCAGATGCTGCTCACACCAGTCTCTGGGCTTGGGCCCCCAGGAAAGCTGCACTTGGCTACAGTGTAACTGAGCTCAGAGACTACGATGAGTTACACTAGGATACTGTCTAACTATGTGTTTTGACAATAGCATGACTGTCTCCAGCCACAGGGAGACACAGTGTAACTGAGCACAGTGACTACAAAGAAACTGGGTACCATCTACTATGTGTTTTGGCAATAGCATGACCTCCAGGTACAGGGTAATTCACTTGACCACAATGTAACTGAGCTTGATTGGCAACAGCTGTTCTGTGGCCTTGGCTACAATGTAACCAGACTCAGTGATAACAGCTATTTCAACTATATATAACTATGCCTGGCTACCATATAACTGAGTTTAGCCACCCACTGGCCTCTGGCCTGCTATAATATAACCTCCTCCCTGGTTACAGTGTAACTAAGCTTGCAAAAATGTGAAGAGCGACTCTTGGCTAACACCAAACTCTGTTCTTGGACCTGTACCTGTACTTGGCTACAATGTAACTAGACTTAGCTACCAAATAGATGTGAACCGGTTGTCCCTGCCTTTGGTCAACAGCGCACTTCTACTCAGCCACAGTGCAGCCCAAGCTTGTCCCCACACTGATGTGCTTGTAGATTGTGCGGCTCTGGGCTTGAGCTTTAAAACAACCCTTTGCTTGACTACAGTGTGCTGACCTGGACTTGGATGCGGCATAGGTAATACAGCGAACAGGGCTCAGCTTCAAATGGACTCAACTATTCTCAACTACAAGGTGACAACTACACTGTAAGGCTGTCCTTTGGCTGTTCAGCTCCAAACACAGACAGTTTTCTGTGTTGCCGCTTAGACCCAAACCCCACTGCCAGGACACTGGCAGACTGATCCCTCTCATTACACATGCAGATGTTTCTGAGGGAGCAGCCTCCCCAAAACCAATGCTAATGAGTCACCCCTACCTGCAGGCCCCAAGTGTCACCTACCTTCACACCCCGAGGTCCAGGATATCCCCTAGGGCCTGCCGACCCTGGTAGACCCTAAAATGAAGACAAGATTAGTGCCATCCTGTCCTCTCGCCTTCCTTGTTCTCAGTGCCCTCATGTCTCTCATTAGCCCCTGACTCCCGACCCCGCCTGCCACCTCTTGTCCCCAATGCAACCTCTCTCCAGCTCATTACCTGGGCTCCTTTCTCTCCTGTGGGACCCTCATGGCCTGGATGACCCTGGGGGGAAAATAGTCTAAATTGTCAGAGACCTACACTTGCCACCCAAATTCCCAAGCTTCCCCTTTCTTCCTCCTCCCTCTTTCAGCATCCAGGTCTTACTGGAGGGCCATCATTTCCTGTGAGGCCTGCAATTCCTGGGTGTCCAGGGAGACCCTGAAAGATAATGAACCGCAGGAAGAGACAGAGGGTCTCGGAGCCTGGCATCCCACCAGGAACAGCCCTACTCAGACACGCAGCTGCATCAAGGTTCCAGAACAAGCAGATCCCCAGGGTCAGGAAACCTAACCCCAGCTCTGCCCGGACTTGCTTTGTGACCCGGGCTAAGCCCCCTCCCCTCCTGGAGACTCAGAAATCCTCTGCCTCTGTGCAGGTTGAGACGAGGGGTGGAAAAATGGTGTGTGAGACATGTTGAAGTGGGGGACTCCCTAAGCACGCCCCTTTCTTTAGAAGTGCCTCCCACCCACAGCTTCATCTGAAGAGGAATAGGCCTTGGCAAACATGAGGTGGCCCCCTATGTCCTGCCAACAGTTAACAGGTCACTCCCTATGTCCTGCAAACAGAGGCAGGTAACTTGGCCCAGCTAAGCCAGTCCGATTCTCCCCTGCAGTTTACCTGATAGAAACTAGGATCAGCTGAATTGGGGTAAAGCAACCGTAAGGTCATGAGGAACTGTGGGCTGAAATGGTAACAAAGCAGCTGAAGATCGTGTGGAAAGGAGAGTTGGGTGAGGACACACTAAACACGAATAGAAAGAAGGCTGACTGCCGGGGGAGATGGGAACAAGCGCAGAGGGGAGGGCTGAGCCGTAGGGCCCCAGAGAGAAGGACTTTGCTGGCCCAGGAGTCCTGGTAATCTTTCCTGTGACTGGCTTCTGAGCCCCTCCCCCCCACCCCATATCCTGACAATATCCCCTTATGTGGTCTGGCTTCGGTAGCTTTGATCTCTCCCCACCTACGCTTACCCAATGAGGACACTTTGTTTTGGGAATGTTGCAATTTATCATTATCCACAGCTAACCACAGGGGCCCTGAGGGAAGGTTTTCCTGCAGACAGAATTGAAACAAGACATGTTTTGGGGGGACAGGGTGCACAGATAGAGCTGCAACTCACCTTCTGCCCAGGAATGCCAATGGGTCCCTGGGGGCCAGGGATTCCCTGGGGACAAAAAAAAAAGGGCAAAGGAAGGCATGAGAAAGGGGTGGTGAGTGCTGCACTTGGGGAGGCTGGGGGTGGTCTATGACCTTGGCTGACCGTCACCACCCCACGTTATTGGGAAATATAGCTCAAACCTGGGACCCAGGATTTCCCTGCTGTCCTGGGGGGCCTGGTTCTCCTGGAGGACCCTGGGGAGAAAGTGGGGGCTTCATGAAGCTGGGAGGGGTCATAGTGTTGAGGTGTCATTGGAGTTAACAAGGATGTGGACAGTCATGGGGTCAGAGTGTCAGAGAGCATGAGGGTCACGGGTAGAACACGTACCACATTCCCTTTGGCACCTGGAGCGCCATCGATGCCAACTGCGCCCTGGGGGAGGAGACTCTGTGAGACCAGGGCAGACACACGCACAGGAGCCTGCGTCTGAGATGCTGTGAGGTGCAGGTGGAAAGGCGGGCGCGCAGACAAGCAGCCAGGCAGCCGCAGTGGGCATGCAGAGGGAGGCGGGAAGACAGGCAGGGATGCGGAGAGACAGCGACATTCTCACCGGGCTTCCCAGGGGGCCAGGGGAGCCTCTGGGGCCAATCAGTCCTCGGGGACCCTGCAAGGAAGTAGGGACGTTATTCCCTCCTCATCGCTCTGAGGCCCTGTGAGTCCTGACTTCTGTCCCCTGCACCAGGCAAGGAAGGAATCCCCTGATACTCACCGGCTCCCCCGCCTGACCAGTAGGTCCTGGAGGTCCCTCTGCTCCCTGTGGAAAAGCATCATCAGTTGGGGAGGGGGACATAGGACCCTTAGAGAACCCCCTTTCCTCATCTGGGCAGCCCTTTCCAGGGGATGCCTGGGTCAGGGCATGCGTCAGAGTCCAGTTGACTGAGCACATGCAATTCAATTCAGGCCCCCCGCCTCAAACCTGGACCACCCATCCTGAGTCTCACCCCCTAACTCTGGAGCTAGCCCTCAGCTCTCCGTCTGTCTTTCTGAGCCTCACTGGGGCCTCCTGGCCTCCAGGGCAGACCCTTGCCCCTCATCCTGTCCCCTGAGTACTCTACCCCTCTCTGACTCTCATTCTGGCTTCCAGCCCAAACTGTCTCCTAACTTACTTCTAAACTTACCTTCTCACCATCCTCCCCCGGAGGACCAGGTTGCCCTGTGTGGCCAAAGTCACCCTGGGGTGGGGAGCAGAAGGGAGGTCAGTGTGGAACAGTGAGGATGGAGACCCAGGAGGGGAGGTGGGACCTGAAGAGCGAGGACTCAGACACAGGAACCAAGGCGCGGAGACGGGGGTGGCAGGCGTGGGCCGGGGGGGGGGGGTGTTGGCAGAAGAGAGGGGCCTCGAACACTCACCCTTTGGCCCTTCTCACCAGGCAGCCCTGGAAGGCCGTCAAAGCCCCTATCACCCTGCACAGAGAGACAGCAGCTGAGCCTTGAGTCCTTGACCTTGGCATTTCCTCAAGTGTCAGTCCTGGCCCCATCACCCACCTTAGGTCCTGTGTCTCCTGGGAGGCCCCGAGCCCCATCCGCTCCAGAGCGTCCCTGTAGGGGAGGGGTCATCATCAAGGCAGCTGCCACCATTTATTGAGCCCCTTCCTCATGCAGCATCCTGTGCCGGGAGCTTCCATGTGTATTAATTTAACCTCCCAAATATGCCTCAAACCCATCCATTACTCTTTATAACCATCACCCCTTCTCTAGTCCAAGGCGCCATCACCACAGAAGTTAAGAGCCCTCCCCTTCCGTCTCCACTAACTGCCCTGCTGTGCGTTTCTCTGGAGTTGCCTTGCTCATTTCCCCCAGGTGCCAGGCTTGTCCCCTTGCACACGCGGCTGCTCCTCCTGGAAGGCCCTTCCTCTCCCCTTACCTAGCTCTACCTCAGATCTCAGCCTGAGCCTCGCTTCCTCAGGCGAGCCTTCCCTGACTCTGCCCCCGGCCAGGTTCTTCGGCCCCAGGCGCAGCGGAGCCGCCACGCTGGGTCCTCTGCCCTGTCCCACCACTGGCGGCGACAGGCCCTGAGCGGAAAGCCGAGGCCCGTGCTGTGTGCTGAGCAATGGATGAGAGACGACCTGAGGACCCCGGAGTCACTCACCATCTTGCCCTGTCGGCCAGGCGGCCCAGCGGGTCCCTGAAGGCCTCGGGGGCCCTGGAAGAGAAAAACAAGAGAACGGAAAGAGGAATGCGAAGGAGGAAGGACTTACTTTAAATCACTCCCTCGAAAGGGCAGTAATTACGAGGGTATCCCCAGCCCCTCCGTCATCTTCCCCGACTCGAGCTTCACCCTCTGGCCCTCGGGGAAGACCCTTCCAGTGCAACCCTGTCCCCACCCCCACTGATCTCACCTGTGGCCCCACGTCTCCCATCTCTCCTTTCAGACCCGGATACCCAGGGACACCCTTGGGAGAAGAGATGGGCTGATGTGATTAGAGTAGGTTCCCCTCCACCGATATGTCTCCCTCCTCCACGCAGCCTCTTTACTCACCACAGGGCCTGGGCGCCCAGTGAGCCCTACGGGGCCAGGGGGGCCTCTCATAGAGAGCTGGAAAGACAGGGGGCAGCAGAGCCTCAGCTCTCCCCGAAGACCCCAACACCCCTGCCCACCAGAGGGATCCTCAGGAGACAAATATCCACCCGTCTCCTGACCAGCCCTTCATCATCCGCATCTCTGCCATTTTGCCAATGTCCTCCCGTTACCCCCCACCAGCCCCCGGCAGTCCTCCACACACCTGCGCCTGCTGCAGAATTGCCTGAGCCTGCGCCTGCTGGAAGGAGACTGGAGGTCCTTTGAGGGAGCCGCTTGCATACTGGAACTAGCAGGCAACTGGCGGTGAGGGAGGCCCCAAGGAGAGGCTC
>PVJI01000507.1:179822-256938 GCA_004026765.1 Micronycteris hirsuta
CCCCCCCCCCCCCCGAGGTTGTGCCACCCTGCCCCCTCCTTACCGGCATCATGATCACCGTGCCCGGCAGGCCCCGGACTCCATCGATGCCGGGGAGGCCTGGGAGGCCAGCGGGGCCCTGCGGGAGGGAGACACACAGAGAGGCAGAGAAGGGCAGGGAGAGAGAGGCGAGAGAGAGACGGAGGAGAAGTGGAGAGGGGGAGGCAGGGAGAAAGAGAAAGAGTAGGCGAGACAGAGACAGAGAGGTGGAGGGAGGGGGTCAGGAAAAGTGGCAGGGGCAGAACACAGAGAGAGACAGACAGACAAACAGAAGAGAGATAAAGAGACAGAAACACAGAGACACAGGGAGAGAAACAGAGATAAAAGACACTCAGAGACAGAGACAGATACAGGCAGAAATGCAGGAGACAGGCCCCCAGAGACAGAAGGGGAGCCAGAGCCAGAGTGACCGTTCACAGGTGGGGAGAGAGAGGAGCGGGAGGGTCAGCCCCAGGTCCAGGCTGCTGTCCCCAGTCCCAGCCCCTCAGCCCCATGTTCAGACATCCAGGCTCCCAGCCTCAGCTCCACAGCCTGACAACTCATTCCCCAAGGTGGATATACCCTGGGGGAGCCTCTTACCGGTGGGCCGGGGTCCCCAAGGAATCCTGGGGGTCCAGGAGGGCCTGAGGGGCCGACCACCCCCTATTGAGGACAGAGGAACAGAGGTCATGAGAAGTGCAACATGTGAACCTGGCTGACTTCTGACCCCATGCTGACCTCCCCACCCCACCACTGAGCCATTCCTGGCCCCCTAACACTATACTAACTCCTTCGATTGCCTTTACACTCCAGTCTCTATGTTGACATCCTTGGAGTTTCAAATGTCCAATAGTCTTCGAATGGCCGGGCAATATTACATCCCAAATCCTCCCCCAGGGCCTCAAAAACCCCAACTGGTAGAGAAAGACAGGAAGAGGGGGATGCGGCCTTGACTCACCCGGGGCCCTGGAGCTCCTGGAGGTCCCTCGAACTGCTGTCCCTGAAGGAGAAATGAGTGTGACCCCCATTCCAGCCCAGATTCCACCACTTTCTCCCAGCCCCAGGCCCCTCACCTCCTCAATCACTGCAGGTTCTCCTTTTTCTCCCTTCTCTCCAGTGCCCTGGGACAGGGGGTGGAGAGAAAAGAGGTGTGAGCCCTGGATCTCAGACAAAGGGCTCCCAGCTAACCAACCTCACACTCAACACACACACACACACACACACACACACACGTGTGCACAATTGCACATGTGTGTGCACAGAGTCCATCCTCTGCCGTCCTTTCTTCAACCAATGTGTTTTGAGCAGCTCAGCTCCCAGCTGCTGGCTGGCCATGCTGCGTCAAGGTGAAGGGCACGATCCGGAGAGCCTGTTGTGAGGCCCTAACCCCGGAGCTGCCTCTCACTAGCTGAGAGATGGTCAGCAACGGATTCGACTTCTATGGCACCCCCTGCAGTCTGTAGGTGAATGATGACTGTATGTATCCCATGAGAATGCGAATAAGATAAAACAATGTTTGGCACATTGCAAGCACTCAGGATACGTTAATAAGAATTTTCCACCTCCACCCTGTCCAACACCAAGGGCAGAACCTGGGTCCCCTGCTCTGCCGGCACCGTTTTCCTAGGCAATTTCATCTCATTCCTTGGCTTAAAATAGCACCTCTCTACCAATCAGTCCCAAGTCTTTATCTCCAGCCTACAGCATGTCTCTTGAATTCCAGAATCTTCTAACCAACCACCCACTTAACATCTCCATTTGGATGCCAAACGGGTTGCCAATTTATCACATTCGAAGTGAGATCATTGGCATTTTCCACCTGCTCCTCCCTCAGACTTCCCCGTCTCAGTCAATGGGCCCGTCAGGAATCTACCCAGTCATCCTTACATCTTTCCCCACCTCCAGCAGCAAGACCAAAATGGAGCACGGCACCAATCTGTCCACTTGTTTCTGTCCCACCTCCTCTGCCCTCCCCCAGGTCACCACCCTCTGCTGCTGAGACCGCGGTTTCCCAGCTGCCCCTCTGGCTCCCCCTATGGTCCACAGGCTGTTTGGCAGCCAGAAGGAGCTTTCAGAGCTCCCACTCTGATCTCACTCCATCTCCAGGGGTTCTCCTCATGCTTACACTAAATGTTGAATGGACCACCCCACCCAGAGAGCCGTCTATTAGCACTATGCCTGTCACAGCACAGTGTCTGTGGGTAAATATCTGCCGACTGTGTTGGGGTGGTGGGGAGGCATTCTAGGCAAGATAAAAAGAAGGCAAGAGAGAGTGTGACCATCTGTGGTTCTCCCTGTGCCTGACCCACCCGCCAAGACTCACAGGAAAAATCTGGAACTGAGCTCGTGATGACTGTTCTGCTGCCCGGAAGTCGGGGCCCATGGTGGGGGCACCTCCTTCTTCATCTTCTCTGGCTAACTCAGTCTCCGGGGTCCCCAGTTCAGTTCCACTGTCAGGGTCCAGCCCTTCCTGAAGACATGAGGACAGACCAAGGTTTGCCCCTGACCTCCTCATCTGCTGCCAGCACTGCCCAGGGGCCTTCCCTTCCAGCCCCTTTAAGTCCCCACTGACCTCTAGGGTGGTGGCGTTGCGGCCAATAGTCACAGTGGTGGTAACAACCATGGGTGTGGCAGCTGGAGGCAGAGTTGGAGCTGCTGTCTCCGTCTTGGAGATGTCAGTGGAGGTCTGGAGAAGGGACAAGACAGTATCAGGTTTAGGGTCAGGCCAGTTAAGACGAAAAGGAGGCAAAGGAGAAGATAGTCCCTGCCTCCACACACACACACACACACACACACACACACACACACACACACACACACATCCATCCTTAGCACTCAGACTGTGGAAGGGGACATAGGAGGATTCTCAGAAAACAGAGGAGTGTGGGGTAAGGGGCTGGCCACTGGAGGCAAAGGACTGTGGACTGGACCAGGACAGCCAGCAGGGGGAGCCCTCATGTGTGGAGGAGGAGTAAGGCCTTTAAGCCAGGTCTGGGAAGCCTGGAAAACAGCGCTGGGCTGGCTCCAGAGCCCAATGGTCAGGTTCAAGGTCCAGCACTCAGGGCCAGACTCCCGGAAGCCTATCCCACATGTCCTCTCCAAAGGCAATCTCCACAGTCAGACAGCCAGGTCACAATAAGTGAGGGAGTGGCGGCTCCCCCTGGCCTGGACAGCTGCAAAGGACCTGGGTCAAGGGCACGAAGGAGACAGTGGGGGCCCAGGCAACGGGCTGGGCTGAGGAAGGGGCTGAGGAGGGGCAGGCTACTCCTGGTGTCCCTGCTCTGGGCCTGAAGTAACAACTTCTTTCTCTGCACTAATAATGAGAGCAGATGTAGTACAACCAGTGACCCTCCCCTAAACAAGGACCCCAGCCAATGGCCTTCACCGAGAATCACCAAGGATCCCTGCCCAGTGGCCCACCAGCTAATGACCCCCATCAATGACTCCTGATTAGTGATCCCCACCCAGACACCTAACCAATGATCCCCAACAATAAGCTACATCATTGGCCCCCCACAGGTTATTCCTATAACCAGTGACCCATCAGTGCACCCCCTCAGTTAATGACCCCAACAATGGCTGCAGCCAGTTACTCTTCCATTCAGTGACCTCCGCAGCCAGCAACCCCAAGCAGTGGCACCCCACAATAAGCACTAACTAGAACCCCCCCCCCCGATTAATAAGCCCCATCAGTGACCCCTAATCAATTATTTCCCAGTCGGTGGTTTTCCAACAATGAACACCCACAAGTGAGCCCGGCTAGTGCTTCGCAAACAGTGATCCCCAACACCAAACCGTGATACCACCCACCGATGACCCATCCATGAGTTCCCAAAGAAAAACCCACTGGGGACTCCCAAACTAATTACTTCATCCATGACCCCCTGAAAGTTACTCCTCCAACTAGTGCCTTCCAGCCAGTAATCCTTCATGGGTGACCTCCTCGAGTAATGACCCTTGGCAATGACCCCACACCCATTACCCCTAAACTAGTGACACTCATAACACCAACAGTGGCCTCCATCAGTGGCTTCCAACAGGGACACGCCCCAACATTGACCTCAAGTAATACCTCTCTCCCTATAGCGACCCTCACAATCAGCAATCTCTATCTGGGAGGTCAGATAGTGCCCCCCATTTCAATTAATGACCCCCCAATAAATAACCCTCACCAATGGCCCCAACCAGTCAACACCAAGCAATGGCACACTAACCAAGGAACCCATCATTTGCCCCAACTGCCCTCACACAGCACCCTCATCACCAGCCCTCTAACAGTAAGGCACTCATCTGGATGTGCCCCTCCATCCAGCCCCCCAGAACTTGGGGGCAGAGGCAGAGATCCCATAAGACAGGACCAGACCTCCTTCCTGCCCCCAGTCATCAGGCAGCTGAAAGAAATCAAAAGTCAGGGGCTGGACACTAGGAGCAGAGTCCTTCAATGAGGTGCCAGTCTTCAGTAGGGATCAAAGACCAGAAGTCGTGCAGTCAAAGATCAGAGGTGAGAGGTCACAGGTCCCTTACCTGGTTCTCCAGGGAGCCAAGAGATGGAGCCAGGGTCAAAGTCTCCTTGTTCTTCTTCTTCCTGCCCTTCCCCTTACGACCACGGCCTTTTTTCTTCCCCTTTCCCTTCCTCTTCCGTTGAGGGGGAGGGGTTTCTGGCTCACCCTTGGGGACCTAGGAAGAGGCGCCCAGTCAGGTCCAGAGGCCCTCTGTGGAGGCTTCATCACTCAGGTCACCTGGGACTATGTTGGCACGTGGCCCATTGATCCTGTTTTGAAGCCAAATCTCACTCAGCCTTATGACCCTGGGTCAAGGTCACTCATGCCTAGGATCTGCATGAGGGCAGGAGTCACTCAGGCCCATGGATGGGGCTCAGAATTTGCTCATTCCTGAGACCTGGAGCCAGCGGTGACTCAGCCTGTGACCTCAGGACAAGCCTCTCACTCACCCCAGTGGCTGTCGGGTCCAGGTGGTTGCAGCCAGGAAGGTACTGCTCGCAAGCCTGGAAGGCGGCCTGAGGATCCGGGCTTATCAGCAGCTCCTGAATGTCTCCCTGCAGAGAGGGTGGAAGGCGGGGAAGGGAGCCACAGGCTGACTCTGACCCCCATTCCAAACACCGAGGCCTGGTGCTTCTTCACCCAGAGAACCCTAAGTATAAGGAAGAGGTGGCCCCACCACAGCCCCATGGGGGGAGGGGGTTCTGCCCCTTAAAACTGAGAGGAGAAAGATTCTATCAGGGTCACAGCAAATCACAACCACAAACCACACCCCCCAACGTCTATGCCATCGGAGGCTCTCAGACACATGGTGACACCTACTACATGCCAGGTGGTCTTCCAGGTATAAGAAGAAGGGGGACAACAAGATGGATGAGGCCACCGGCCTCCTGCAGGTGGCACACAGCACAGTCATCAGCTGCAGCCACCACACCGAAAGCAGACCTGTTCCGCAGCCGACACCACCATGCCTGGCCTGCCAGCGCCCCGCCTCAAAGCCACTTTGCACACTGTCACACCCTGCCGCAAGGAGTGCAGTCACGCACCACAACCTCATCCTCCCGCAACAAGCCAGCACGTGCCGTCACACAGGGTCTTTCAGTGGCTCTGGAGTCTCACAGTCCCACACCGGCAGCGAGCAGGACAGCCCCTTCTCCAGTCTCTTCTCCAGAGGCCAGGCTGTGGATACAACTTCCACCCACCCTCTGCCACAGTTTCCCTTACCGCTGAACCCCTACCTCGAAACTCTCCTCCCCGAGATCCTGGGTCCCCAGCACAGCGAGTCCGCCTGTGCTGATAAATCGAGGCCCCTGGCCCAGCACGGGGGGCTGAGGTTCACAGTCAGCCACCAGGGTCGCCATGCTGCCATCCACACTGACTGCCACACGGTGCCATCTGCAGGAAGAAGCCGCAATGAGGGGTGCTTCTCACCCACGACTCTTAGGACCCTCACCCTCCCTTACTCACCTGCCATCCATGAGGTTGACCCCCTGCTCGGGGAGGGGTCTAAAGGGCCCACCTATGAGGCCCAGAGCTGGCCCCAGCACCAGGCCCAGCTGCCGGGCACCACCCTCATCATAAATGGATAGAAGGATAGACTGGTTCGCTGGTTGGACCCGAAGAGTGATCAGCACAGAGAAGTTCTCAGGAAAGTGTCCATCTGATAGGGGGGTCAGAGGGAACGGGCAGCTCAGATGACCTGGCAGTGACCTGTGCTCCCGGGATGACCCGCAGCCCCTCCCACACTGACCTACCTGGAAAGAGTTCCCACGTGGGGATGCCTAGTGGGCTGGCCTTGCCCACTCTGAATGCCCGGTCACCCTCTGGAGCCCTCTGGGGGCAGAAGCCAGGCACCTCAGGGACCCCTGCCTGGCCCCCCCGCACACCCAGCGCCTGCAGCACATCCACAGGGTCTGCTGCAGAAAGAAGCCGGGGTGCAAGGCAATTAAAGCAAGCTCAGGACTCCGTGTGAGTGGCTCAGGTTGGGGGACTCAGCTCCCACCCCGACACTGTGTTTGTGGGTCAGGGAGAGGGAGCAGGTCGGGACCCTCACCCCCCTCACCACCCCACAGCTGTTCCGGCCTCATCAGCCTGTTGACTCCTGTTTTGTTGTGTTTTCCCCCTTGGTTGTGGTGAGAGAAAAATACACTGACCTAGTTCTGGGATGAATAAACGCTTCCTGGCCTGAGCCCCAGAGCCGGACCATCCCCCTCTCCACACTCCCCTGCACCAAGTCCCTGGGGCTGCCTCTCAGGCCTGAAGCCCCCACCAGGGGAAACACTCAGAGAGGACTCCCCACCCCCGCTCCTCATGTGTCTTTCCCCACCTCCTCCCTCTGACCTCTTCCTTTGACCACCGACCCCCGTGCCTGTGAACTGTTCCTTCCAACCACCACCTCTCCTGACAGCTTCCTTCTGACTTCCACTTTGGCCGCCGTCACCCATGATCTCCTCCCTGTGACGACTGCCACTTCAGATCTCCCCCTCTGACCACTCCTTCTCTGGCCATCCCCCTGACCTCCTCTGCCTGTCCCAGTCTTCCCAATTTTATCTCTCTCTTTGATTTCTGTATGACCACCTCTCTCTGATGACCTCCTGATCTCCTCCCTCTGACCCACTCCCTCTCATTCCAGCAAAGGAAAGGACTGGTCTGGCCCAACCAGATCCCAGTCCAGCAGTCCTACCAGCCCCACCCCACGCAGCCCAGGCTGGCCAGCACTAAGTGGAACCACATGGCTTGGGCAGGGGTGGGGGCTACTCCTGGGCCCAAAGCCCCTGCCTGATCTCCCCTCTTCTCCGCCACCCTCCCCCCAGCAGACGTCCCACTGACCCCCTGACCCAGCCTCTTGGCAGGCGCTATATTCTACTGGATCTGCCCATGACCTCACCCTGGGGGCGGCTCTGCTGACCTCACTATTGGAAGTTGGGGTAGGGGGCCAGTCTTGGGGAAGATAGGGGCTTGGATGAGGAACCTCATCCCAGCTCCTGCAGGGTCCCACTCTTCATTCTCCAGACTCTACAGCCCGTTTCAGCCTCAGGTCCCCCTGACCCCCAACCTCCTTCTGCTCCTTCTTTTCTTTCTTCTCTCCCCCGCCCCACCCTCTCCCTGTCCCACTTTCTGTCTCGGTCTTTCCAGGTCTCTCTCCTTGTCCAGCTCTGAATCAGTCTCCCTCTCCCTCTCCCCCTCCCCCCTCTCTCTCTGTCTCTCTGTCTCTTGATATTTTATTTGTTCTCCTATCCGCCTCTCTGAACGTCTCCATCAGTGCCTTTCTCTCTGTCTCTGTGAACTGCTCTCTCCATTCCTCCCTCTCCCTCTCTCCCCCGCCCAACCCTGCCACCATCACTAATGCTATCTCTAATTGCCTGTTCTGCGGCTGGGCTGTCATTAAGAGGTATTTGGGTTACAGACCCTTGGGGCTAAGATCTGGGCTCCCAGGCTCTGCTAACCACAAGGGTCACTCCCTCGTGGAATGGCCATCCCAGCTGCCCTCCTCCAGGCTGGGACCCAGGGGAGAGCTGAGATCCATGACCCCACCCAGTATGGCTCTCCCAGGCTCTCCCCTGGTCCAGGCCCCAGTCTCTTCAGTGGGAAAAATCTCCTATTGACCAACGGTTCATTCACGTTTAAAAAGTCCTCCCAGCCCTGGCAGCCTAGCTCAGCTGGTTGCAGCATTGTCCCGAGGTTGCAGGCTCAATTCTCAGTCAGGGCACATACAAGAAGCAACAAATGAAGGCATAAATAAGTAGAACAACAAATTGTACTCTCTCTCTCAAATCAATAATTTTTTTAAGAAGTCCTTCCCATTATCTAACCCAAATGTCTTTTGCTTCCATCTTCTTTGCAGCCCTTCTTAAATGACCTTTCAGAAACTGACTGCCCTTTCTTTCCGCGGCTGGCTTTGTGACAAGGAGACACACAGGAGGCATTGAGTCTCGCCTGCAGGATCAGGAGGCGGGGGGGGGGGGGGGGGGGGGGGGGGTGCGTCAAGGACCCTGCCCACCCTCCCCCACAGGCTCCCCCCTGGGGAGGCCAGGGCCCAGGGACACACTGGGTGGGGCCCAGGCTCTGGAGGGAGGCAGGCAGAGCCCAGGCTGCGACCTGGCTGGGTTGCCCCCAGAAGTGTAGGAGCAGAGGGGTGTCCCTGCAAGCATGTGCATGGCTACTGCGCACGTGCATGAGACTGTGCATGTGTGACTTTAGATGAACCAGAGAATGTCTAAGAGTGTGACCTGTGGTGTGACAATGTGTATATTTGGCCAACGATGGAAAAATTGAGCTCAGTTGTTTGACTTGCGGCTGTGTGTCCACATGAGTAGGCCCCGGCAGTGAGGTCGCGCAGGTGAGTCTGGGACTGCAGTCGCTGAGGCTCCAGCTGAGCAGTACGGTAACAGGGACAGCGTGGCCACGTCGGCGATGGGGTGGCTGCTTGTGAGTGTTGAGGTGCTGTATGAATGCAGTGGAAGCACGTGCGAGAGTTTGGAAGCGTGGGAGGGCGGCAAAAGCTGTGACCGTGTGGCGGGGGCTGGTGGGGCTGCCTGGGCGTGGGCACCGGTGTTGGATATTCCCGGTGTCCCGAGGGCTTGGATCCTGATTAATTGCCTGAGACTGAACGACTGTGTGGATGTGTGAGCGTGGGAATGGGGCACAGGCCAATCCGGGATTACCCGTGAGCAGGCACCTCCCTGGACTTCAGAGAAAGTGAGAAAGTGCTGTGTGTGTGTGTGTGTGTGTGTGTGTGTTCGAGCGGGGGGGGGGGGGGCGCTGAGCTTACCTGAGGGAGGGATTTCCAAGAGGGCCTGGCCTGGGATCTCTCAGACCAGGGAAGCCCTCTCGACCACCAGTTGAGGGACCATAATCTTCCCAAACCCAAACCCCGGGTGCCCAGCACCCGGAACCCTGCGTGGCGGGCTCGGCACCCAGCCAGATGCGCGCAGCTGGGCGTGCGTCAGCGCTGACTCACCCGTCCGGCGGCCCCCGGGACCCTTGGGGGAGCTCCTGAGAAATTCCTCGGGAAAAACACCCCAGGCTCGCTCAGCTGGGGTGGGGAGCAATTTCCACTCAGGCCCCCGCCCGCCCTCGGCCCCGCCCCGCCCCGCCCCACGCCCCGCCCCGCCTCGCCCCTCACCCGGCCCTCCCGAGGCCCTGTCCATGGTGCTGATCCCAGCTCTGGGGAGCGCGGCGAGGGGGAGGGGGGAGGAGGTTGGGGAGAGGAGGTGGTCGCCGACTACTGGGAGGAGGGGAGGGAGAGTAGAGTGAAGCCTTTTGGGGAGACTCAGAGGTAAGTGTGAGTCTCCTATTAGCTCTCTCCCACACCATCACGTCCTCACTGGCGATTATTTACACCCCAAAATTACCACCGTATCCCTCGTAAGGTCACTCAGAAACGCACTATCATAAGGCGTAACACATATGATTATTCTCAAAACCTGCCCCACCGCCGCCACAGACACACTTGCACTTCTACAGCTGACAGTCACACTCTCGGGGATCGGCCTGTCACAGTATCCGTGCAACCGTGGCCAATTCTCACACTCAGGCACACACACAATTTTACTCCAAATGTCCAGACACACATCACTGCACGCGCGCACACCTATAAAATGCATTCCCTCCGCTGCACCCAGAGAAGCCGTCACGTTTCCCCGCCCCACCCCCGCCGTCACACCCACACGTCGCCGGAGCCGCACACTCGCGCGCGGCAGCCGCGCGCAACGCTGACGCTACCCCCACTTTCCTGACCCCACCCCGCCTTTGGGGGCCTCACTGGATCCTGCACTCCGAGTCCTTTGTCCTCCCTCCCGGCTCACCGGCCTGCGTCCGGGGCAGCAGCTGCAGCAAGGCCAGGAGCAGGCAGAGGCCGGCCCGCGGCTGGCCTGGTCCCCGGCGGCGCCCCATCCCGGCGGCGCCCACACGCAAGGCAGGGGACCGGCCGGGGCGGCGGCGGGGAGTGGCGACTCCACGGGCTCGGCGGACGCACTCGCGGCGGCCAGCTCCACTCGGGACCGGCAGAAGACTGCTGGAGACCCCGCCCTGGCCTCGCCCTGCGCTCCAGCGCGCGGCCAGGCGGGCCTCTCGGGAAGGGGCTGGCTGACAGCTGGCGGGGGCAGTTTGGGAAAGTTTGTGCGGAGCGCTGATTGGCCAGCGCGGGTGGGGCCCTGGGCCTGCGCCGGGCCCTCTCGCCCCACCCCACGCTGGAGGAGGAGGGTCACTCTCACCCAGCCTTAGAATTTGGGTCCCCAGTCTTACCCCGGGCCCTTTTCTCCCAACGAGTTCCCTCAAAGCAGGTCTTAGCCTCGTTCAAACTGCAGCCTCCACCCAGGCCCTCGTCTCAGGGGCGCAGCTTCATCCCGAACTCTTTCTGTGCTACCCAGGCCCCTCGGTGGGATCTCAGCCTCACACCCAACTCCTGACGACCTGCCCTACCCCAGTCGCTGAGCCCCACAGAAGAGGCGGTGCTCACCCCAGCACTTCCCCTTCAGGTCCCTAAGTAAGGGCTCCTCTTCCTACCTCAAACCTCACTCTAGCTTCCAAAATGAAGTTCCCAGACTTGCCCCAAACCTTCATCTATCCACCCGAATTCCAGAATTGGACATCGGGCCCCACCCCCAACCCTCACCAGACTCCCAAGCACCAGTCTTGACTTCCCCCAAACTCTTAATCTTCCAATAAAAGCTCCCATCTCCATCCCTAGCCCTCCTCTCCCCAACTCAGTTCCCCAAATGGATCCCCTAGCCCCAATCCCAAATCCTCAGGCATACTCCCATTAGATGGGGGAGTCTGGCTCTATGCCAAAGCAGGGCACTGCCACAGGGGGGAGCAGCTCCCTGCCATTTCTGGAGTGAGGCAGGGGCCCCCTCATCCTACTGGGACCCCCCAGTGTGAAGAGGCCCCAGGGGGTCAGGTGGAGCTGTTTGTGCAATGGAACAGGAGCAGACATGTGGGATCTGAGAAGCTTCCACAGGGAGGAACCCAAGGGGTGTATCTTGGGCCCTGACCTCCCTGCTCACCACCCAGAGGGAGAAGCCAGCAGTGCCTCCCTCCCAGCCTCGGCTCCTCAGACAAAGAGTCTCTGTGTCCCTAGAGAGGAGGGGTGGGGCCCCATCTGGCCTGAGGGGGAAATGGGGGCTCCCATTGTGGGGGAGCAGAGGGAACCTCCCCAAGCTCTTCCTCCTCCCTCCCCAGGGACATCTGAGGCTGAGACCTCTCCAGCTAAAAGATTCTCATAAAGTTTCTTCCCTGCCGTCTTGCTGGGAAGTTCCTGCTACATCTAATCCTGTCTTCCGACATTTCTGTGCACATTTAAAAGGACCTTTCTGGGACCACACTCTCTGTCACCTTCTCTCTCTCTCTCCCTCCAGTCAAAGATTCTTTGCCCAGAATAGAGACAGCAAGAGAATGCCCCTGATAATTCCCCAGGCTCCCTGAAACGACCCCCAGCCCCGAATAATTTACAGTCATAATTAAAAAAAAAAAAAAAAAACCAGTTGTAAGTGTAGCAGTGCGAAGAAATTTTTGACAGATAAAAGAAAGGGGGCATACTGGGGTTACAGAACTGCCCCCCCCCCGGTTGCCTGTCCTGGGTCAGTTCAGAGTCAGGGGTTCAAGGGGGCCTTTCACCCTGCAGGGGATCCGTTTGAGGATGTTCAGGGTGACAGGCGGCTGGAGTCAGGTGCTGGCCAGCAGAGGTCATGCGTCCAGGGCGGGTGAACATGGCGGATCTTCCCCGGACTGTGCTGATCTCAGGCTGCTCCTCGGGAATCGGCCTGCAGCTCGCGGTGCAGCTGGCTCATGACTCCAGGCAGCGCTACCAGGGTAAGGGGCCCAGGGCAAGGGGCCCAGGGCAGGACTGAGAGCGACAGGGCTAGGCACGGCTTCCAGGACCCTTGGCCCCCTTGGCACTGTTCCCACCAGCCCTTCCCTTCCCTTCCAGCCACATTCGTGGGCTTGGGGAGGACCCAGGACAAGTGGAGCCCCCTTCCCACCTCTCCTCGTGAATCATCCCCTCAGCCAATGAATATTTCCTGAGCACCTACTGGGTGCTAGGCACTGTTCTAGGTGCCAGAAATACAGCCGTGAAAGAAACAGACCAAATCTCTGCCTTGATTAGAGGTGTGGTGGGAGAGGGGAGGGAAGAAAGACAATAAACAGATTTCAAATGTTTATATGTCTAGTGCTAATAAGTGCTAAGATGCAAAATAAAGCAAGGGCAACATGGGGGGCAGTGATAGTTTTAGGAGGGCTGGTGAAGGAGATTTCACTCAGGTATTCCCCAGGATTCCCCTCCTCCACTCCTCCCCAGGTTACTGCTCGAAGATAAGCCTCTTAAGTGAATCTGCCCTTGGGGATTCCAGGGGTCCTCTAGGCCTAGGCACTTGGACTTCAGCAATCCTGGAGTCAGTTGCCCCAGTCTGCACCCCACCCGTGGAGACCTCTGACCCAGAGCAGGCTGGAGTCAAAGTGGGCAAAAGGCTGTTGCTTAAGAGGAGGCCGGGGTGTGGGTTGGGGGGTGGAGGGCGCTGTCCCAGTTGGCAGAGCCTCTTCTCCCAGGCCTCTGCCCGAGTCTCAGCCGCAGGCACAGCTCTGGATGCAGCAGCCCGAGGGCCGGCACTCAGGAAGGCACTGTGCTCTGCGTCTCTGCGGCAGGCAGATGAGCGTGTGAAACTGCTAACGGGCGGTGTTCAGTGAGTGCTTACACTGTCCCAGGCTAAGTGTTTTACATCTAGTTAGATATTTAACCCCCACATCACCTTTATGAGGTAGCTGCTATCATTTGCCCAATCTTGGAAATGAGGAAATTGAGGAACAAATTGCCAAAAGTTCTTGCTCAATGTCACCCAGCTAGAAAGTGGCAGAGCCTGGATTTGAACTCAGGCAGCCCAGCCCCTGGGCCCACACTTGTCACTATACTGTGTGTGGATGCATCCATGAATCACACAGGCCCACAGGCCATATACAAATGCCCCCTAGGAGCACACGTGTGTGATCATGGTGCATGTATGGGGGGTTACAAATGTATATACAGGTGTGTGAGCTCATCACTCTGATAAGCCCAGGTTCAAATCTCAGTTCTAACACTAGATGGGGTTGGGACAGACCGGGACTGTCACACAGCTGGCCTTAGTTTGTTCATCTGTGTGATGGGGATAACTTTTTCTACCTGTCTGGTTACCATTGCTAAACAAATCACCCTCAAAATCTGTGCTGTAAAACACTATACTCGTTTGCCTCACAGTTTTCAAAGGCCATGAATTCACAAGGGTTCAGCTGGGCGGTTCTGACTCAGAGTCAAAGGCCAGAAGTAGAACAGAGGAGGCTGGAACATGTCAGTGTTTGGACAAGCATCTCTCTCCCTTTCCGTAATCGCAGAGTGTCTCCATGGGGTCTCCCTATCTGGGCTAGCTTGAGTTTCCCCCCAACACGGTGGCCTCAGGACAGCAGGGCTGCTACAGGGTGGCTGAAGTCATCAAGAGTAAGTGTTCCAGCAGCAAGCCATACAAAGCAGCACCTTTTCTGGCCTAATCTCAGAAGCCACACATCACTTTCACCATATTTCGTTATGGTGCACAGCAAGCCACGAGGTTCAAAGAGGGGGGAAGAGATTTCATGTTTTGATGGGGGAGCAGCAAGGTTCTAGAAGAGCATATGCAATGAAAGATCTCTGGAAAATAAGACAGTGACCTAGTCACAGAGTTCTTGTGACAGTGTTTACAGTTTCTGGCACATAGTAGATGCTTAATAAGTTGGAACTTATGTTGACGTCAATGTGTCTGTTCATACTTGCATGCGCACATAACCACATATGTCCACCCTACGTACACATGCATTTCTTTTCTCGAGGCAATCTGTTTTGTATTTATTTATTGTCTGACCCACTAGACTGTGAATTCCAGGAAGGCATGGACTTTATCTTATTTTATGCAGTAGCTTCAGACCTAGAATAGGGCATGGTGTGTGGTAGATGCTCAGCAAACATGTGGGATGGGTGGATGGATAAACATGTAAAGATATGTACACAAGCATGCATTTGTGGGTGTGTAGTGAGTGTAGGTGTGTAAACCTGTGGGTCTCCATCTTTCTGTGACGTCTCATGCAAGATCATAGAGATGTGCAAGTCCCTACACGGGCAAAAGGAGCCAGGACCTGGCCCTCCTGCTCTCTGTCCCCAGTGGTGGCCACCATGAGAGATCTGGGGAAGAAAGGGATGCTGGAGGCAGCTGCCGGGGAGGCTCTGGGTCGGACCCTCACTGTGGCTCAGCTGGATGTGTGCAGCAACGAGTCAGTAGCCCAGTGTCTCAGCTGCATCCGGGGAGGAGAAGTGGACGTGCTGGGTGAGAAGTCCCCGGGGTCACTCGCCCCACCCTGGCCTGGGCACAGATCCTCATCCCAGAAAAGCCCTCCAGTGTGTGGGCACCAGCATCCTCTCACCCTGAACAGCAGGGGTAGACTAATTGGCCAAGAGCCCAAGGTGCCAATCAGTCTACTGGGGATACAAGAAATAAACCAAAACCTGGGGTTAGGGGGATTTTATGGAAGAAAACTTCTCACATATGGAGAAAATCATATGTGGTTGGGAAAATTACTTCGTTGAGTCATTTGGGGAAGGGAGCATGATGAAGAAAAAACTCATGGTTCCTTAACAACCTTCTGAGGAGGGTGGTTGTCACTGTTTTGCTGCAGTTTGGGGTCAGAGCTGAACTGCTCATGCATTGGGGGGGGGACTGTTCCCAGTAGCCCTTCCCCCCACCCAGGCTAAGGGTCCCCTACAACAAACATTGAATTATTTGTAAAGATCATTGAGGCTCCACATTTGTCCACCCAAGATACCCTGAACTGTCCCTGGATTTTGAGTGAGTGGGTGGAGTGATTCGGGGAGTGTCCCTGAAGGAGTGACACCAGAGGGGACTTTGAAGCAACCCTCGGCACCTCCCCCTTAGTGAATAATGCTGGAGTGGGCCTGGTGGGGCCCCTGGAGGGGCTCAGCCTCGCTACCATGCAGAAAGTCTTTGACACCAACTTTTTCGGAGCTGTTCGTCTGGTCAAAGCTGTGCTTCCTGGCATGAAGAGAAGGCGACGGGGCCACATTGTGGTGGTCAGCAGTGTCATGGGGCTGCAGGGTAAGCTCTGGACACCCACCCCTGGGAATCCCCACAGTGTCTGACCCTCCCCAGCTAGATGGCAAATAGGTTTTAGTTTGTGTTCCAAATGAGCCTGTGTTGAGAAGGATTCTGAAGCTTGGAAGGAAAAGTTCTGGGATAGATTAATTCTGCCTGCCATGGTGCAGGAGCAGGCAGCTGTGGATAGGTGCTGCCAATGGCCATCCGCATCCCAGCATCAGCCCCACTTCCGAACACCTCCAAAAATCTCTCCCAACCATCCCCCACCCCCCCAAAAAAAAAACATCAGAACTCCTTCTCCTCAGATTCTTCCTTGGCAAACACTCACCACCAGGCCCCAGAGGTGTCTAGATTTGGGATTCTGAAGTTCCTTAGCAAAAGGAGCAGCAATTGACTAGTGGTGTCTGCCATGGGCCTACTGTGGAAGCCACCTACTTGCCATCTGTGCTCTTGGGTCTCTCTTCCTTGAACCCCTCGAGATTCCCTTGCTCCCCTGGACATTTCCTCGGATCTGGCCTCCTCCCCAGTGGTCCCCTAAGGAACCCACGCTATTTATTATCCTGCCACAGAGAAGGTGCATTTACTTTGCTCGTCCCTTTGGCCCCTCCCCCAGCCACATTCGCTGCTCAATAGGACTGATAAGGACGGCTGAACAGGACTTGTCCTTAGAGGCCCTGGGGACCCCTAGACCCAAGTGGCCCCCTGGAGTTTAGTGGATGAGAGGAAGTAAGGGAGTTTCCTGGGCTAAGGGCAGATGGAGCACTGCAGGGAAGAGGGGGCACCTGGCACCCCAAGACTACCTCATGCTGATCCCGTAGGCTCCTGTCACACAATGCCCAGCACGCTGGCCCACATAGCTCCTCATTCTAGCCCTCAAACCCCCTTTGTTCTGTCCCCCAAAGACCGCCTCTCCCTCTGGGCCCACAAACCCATCACCCAGACCCCCAAAGGGTCCACCTTCCTGCAATCCCCTCAGGTGTCGTGTTCAATGACGTCTATGCAGCCTCCAAGTTTGCCCTGGAAGGATTCTTTGAGAGTCTGGCCATGCAGTTGATCCAGTTCAACATCTTGTGAGGCGGGCCCTGGGCAGGGGTGGGGGGACGGACGGAGTGGGGAATGGCGGCGGTGATGGGGCAGACAAGGAAATGGGGGTAACAGAGGAGATGGGGGGAACAGAGAGGAATGAAATAACGATGGGAGAAGTGGGGGGTGAAGAGGAAAGAGGGACAGTAGTGAGCAAAATAGGGCGTGAGTGTGCTGGGGCACCAGACGCAGTACCCCCGTCCCTGTTCCCAGCGTCTCCCTGGTGGAGCCCGGCCCAGTGGCCACCGACTTTGAAGGGAAGCTCCTGGGGCAGGTGTCCGCAGCCGAGTTTCCAGGCGCTGACCCTGACACCCTGCACTACTTCCGAGATCTCTACCTCCCGGCTTCCAGGGAGCTCTTCTGCTCCATAGGGCAGAGCCCACGGGACGTGGCCCAGGTGAGTGGGGGCCCAGAGCCCCAAGACATGGCTCAGGTATGTAGCAGACCCTTCCCCACAGAACTCCGGTCACTGGGTCCCCAGGCTCAGAGTTCCACCCCACAGGTTATTGTCAGGGTCATCAGCTCGGCCAGCCCACCCCTGCGCAGACAGACCAACGCCCGCTACTCTCCCCTGACTGCGCTCAAAGCCGTGGATCCGTCGGGCAGCCTGTACGTGCGAACCGCCCGCAGCCTCCTCTTTCGCTGGCCACGCCTCCTCAGCCTGGGCCTGCGCTGCCTGGCCTGCGGCTGCCTCCGCACGCGGGTGTGGCCCCAGTGAGCCTTGCCCACCCCTCCCCACTGCCGAACAGCCAGACCTCTTCAGTCCACGCCCAGACCAGAGGCCAAACAGACCCTTCATTCATTCATTCATTCATTCATTCATTCATTCATTCATTCATTCAGCAAATGCTGCCTGACCCGCTCTGTACCTGGGCGTTGCTCAGCCTCCAGGCACAGGTACCTCCCTGGTCAGCACTGGGGCAGAGGAGGAAGGGGCACTGCATGGACATTGAAGGGCGAGACAGACGGTCCCTTGGGCCTGGGAATACAGGAATGATCCAAACAGCTCCATCCCCCACCCCCCACACGCGTGCACAGAGCGGTTGAAGGGGGTCTCCAGGCCTCTGTGGTCACAGACGCTCTGTCACAGCACGTGTGTGTGCACAGACTGGCAACGTGCACACATTTTTCATAAAATGTATATTTGTAACCACTAACAGTAGCTACATTAAATATTTCATAAAGCTCAATTTCTTATGTCTAAATAAAAAAATAAAAAACAATAGGGTCCACCTCACACCCATTGGAATGGCTACTATCAACAACAAAAACAGAAAATAACAAGTGTTGGCAAGGATATAGAGAAATCAGAACACTTGTGCATTGTCAGTGAGAATGTAAACCAGTGGCATGTCTATGGAAAACATTATGGCAGTTCCTTGAAAAATGACACGGAATTATGATACAATCGAGCAATTCATTTCAGGGTAGCATCCAAAAGAATTAAAACCAGAATCTCCGACTTCCGGCCAAGATGGAGGCGTAGGTAGACACACCGTGCCTCCTCGCACAACCAAAAGAGGGAAAACAATAATTTAAAAACAAAAAAACAGCCAGAACTGACAGAAAATTGAACTCAGTGGAAGTCCGACAACCAAGGAGTTAAAGAAGACACATTCATCCAGACCTGCAAGTGGGGCGGAACTGGGCAGAGAGCGCGTGCGTAGTGAGACAGCAGTTTGTGGAGCAGGTAAGGGCAATGCTGCTGCTGCCCGGAGAGACACGCAGCCGAAGTGCCTGGCCAACACGCGGCCAGGGCACTCAGCGAAACCCGCAGCCAGCCGACCCGGACCCAGCAGGACCGAGACTGGTGGACCGAGCAGTCCCTCATTCTCGCACAGATAAACTGGGAGAAAAAGCTCTGGGGCAGAGCAGAATGTGCAACCCACCATCACGTGGAAATAAAGCCTCAAACCACCAATTGAAAACACCTGTGGGGGTTGAGGCAGCAGTGGGAGGAACTCCAGGCCTCACAGGAGAGTTCACTGGAGAGACCCACAGGGACTTGGAACTATGTAAGCCCACCCAACCGGGAATCAGCACAGAAGGGTCCAACTTGCTTGTGGGTAGTGGGGGAGGTGTGGAGAGTGGAGCAGGTGCCATTGTTCGCTCAGACCCCGCCCCTACAAGCAGCATCACAACACAACTCTGTGAGTTGCCGCGCCTTGGTGAACACCTAAGGCTCCTCCCCTTAAAGTAACAGGCCAGCCGAGAAAAACAAATGGCCCAAATGAAAGAACAGATCAAAGCTCCAGAAAAAATACAATAAGTGACGAAGAGATAGCCAGCCTATCAGATGCACAGTTCAAAACACTGGTAATCAGGAAGTTCACAGATTGGTTGAAATTTGGTCACAATTAGATGAACAAGTGAAGGATACGCTAAAGGAAATGAGGGGAAATGTGCAGGGAACCAATAGGGATGAGAAGGAAACTGGGACTCAAATCAACGGAGTGGACAAGAAGGAAGAAAAAAACATTCAACCAGAAAAGAATGAAGAAACAAGAATTCGAAAAAATGAGGAAAGGCTTAGGAACCTCCAGGATATCTTTAAATGTCCCAACATCCAAGTCATAGGGGTGCCAAAAGGAGAAGAGGAAGACCAAAGGATTGAAAATTCATTTGAACAAATAATGAAGGAGAACTTCCCCAAGCTGGTGAAGGAAATAGACTTCCAGGAAGTCCAGGAAGCTCAGGGAGTCCCAAAGAAGTTGGACCCAAAGAGGAACACACCAAGGCACATCATAATTACATTACCCAAGATTAAAAATAAGGAGAGAGTCTTAGAAGCAGCAACAGAAAAGGAGACAGTTACCTACAAAGGAATTCCCATAAGACTGTCAGCTGATTTCTCAAAAGAGATCTTGCAGGCAAGAAGGGGCTGGAGAGAAGTATACCAAGTCATGAAAGGTAAGGACCTACATCCAAGATTACTCTATCCAGCAAAACTTACATTTAGAATGGAAGGGCAGATAAAGTGCTTCTCAGATAAGGTCAAGTTCAAGGAGTACATCATCACGCAGCCTTTACTATATGAAATGTTAAAGGGATTTATATAAGGCATGGAGGGATATTAACAGGGGAGTGGCAGGGGGAGAGAGGAGGAAAAAGTACAGAGAATAAGTAGCATAAACGGTAGGTAGAAAACAGACAGAGGGAGGTTAAGAATAGTATAGGAAATGTAGAAGCCGAAGAACTTATGTGTATGACCCATGGACAAAAACTAAAGGGCGGGGAGTGGGGGGGGTGTGGGGCACAGGGAAATAAAGGGGGGGGGGAATGGGACAACTGTAATAGCATAATCAATAAAATATATTTTAAAAAGATATTTTAAAAACTATTCTCAACTGCCCAATTCCTGATCCCCCACCCCTGCCTGTTATAACTTGTTGGAGTTATCCATCCAGACTTTCTTTCTCATTGTGCTAGAAAAAATTGATGACTGGATAAACTGTGGTATATGCACACGTGCAAAGGAATGTCATTCAGCCTTAAAAAGAAAGGACATTCTGGCCCCCGCTACGACATGGATGAACCTTGAGGATGTTATGCTCAGTGAAATAAGCCAGACACAGAAGGACAAACACTGTGTGATCCCACTCACAGGAGGTCCCTGGAGGAGTCAGATCCACAGAAACAGGAAGCAGACGGTGGAGCCAGGGGCTGGGGGAGGGGGCGGGAGTCCGTGTTCAATGGGGACAGAGGTTCCGGGTGGGAAGGTGGGAAGGTTCTGGGGACGGGTGGTGGCGATGGCTGCCCTACAGTGTGAATGGACTTAATGCTGCCGAACTGTACGTTCAGGATCGGTTAAAATGAGAGATTTTATGTAGTGTATCGTTTATCACAATTTTTAAAATAAATATTTTAATGGCAAAGCTGAATACATACTTTTTTACTTTTTCACAAAAAGCAGCACGTCGTACACACCAGTGTGGACTTCAGCCCTTTCCCTGAGCATAGTCTCGGGAGTTTCTCACGCCTGTCCGGGCAGTCACCGCAGTCTCTGCAAAGCTGCAGTATGCTCCGTCGTGCAGATAACGATAATTCATGCAGAAGGTCCTGTCCTGAGGAATTTTGGCTTTCAAGTCAGAGTAACAAAGGACATGCCCAAAATGGCTCTATTGAAACAGAAAGATAATGTCACACCCCTTTTCAACTCTTCGATGGCTTCCCCTCTGACTGAGATTCAAACCACCAGCCGTCAGGACCCCTACACAGTCTCGTCCCTGAACATTCGTCTCAAGTCGCCTGCCACTCTCTCCGGCCCACTCCAGGAACACTGGCCTCCGTGCTGTCTCTTACACGTGCTGCGCACACGCTCACCGCAGCACCTTTGCACTTGCTGCGCCCTGGGCCTAGTGTGCTTCCTCCAAGAGCCACATGGCTCCCTGCCTCAGCTCCTCCAGCTGCTCACAGGTCACCATCCCAGAGAGATCCTCCCTGATCACCACGAGATAGCACCCTGTCACTCTGTCCCCTTAAACTAACTGCTCTACTTCTCGTCCCCGACAGATACCACTGTTGCCCACTACAGTCTGCTTCTTGCCATCTCCACCCACTAGTGTCAACTGCAGAGGGAGGAGATTGCTGTCTGCCTACTCAGTGCGTCCCCAGCCCCTGCAACAGTATGTGGCTCGTGACAGACACCCCAACATCTGATAACTGAATGAATGGGTGGGTAAATTAATGCATTAAAATGAGACTCTCCTTGACCTATTAAGAAGGATTTAAAGATCTCTTTCTGCTCCTCACACCACCATGCTCCACCTTCCTTCCAGGTCTTTGCACAGGCTTCTCTCCCCAGCAAACAAAACTGCCGTTTCTCTCCCACCCCTATCTTCACAGGATTACTCTTACTCCACTAAGGCTTCCAGGTCTCAGCATAAATACGACTTCCTTCCTTGGCTCCCCAGGCTAGTTGGGCCTTCACTTTGATCAGGCGGGAGCCCTGGTGGGCAGATATCGCCGTAATCCCACGCTTAGGCCAGTTTCTGAAGCCTTTGGGAAAACAAGTGGGATGATCAGAAACCCTCGGGGAACCCAGAAATGACTAAGCTGGGCACCTCCAAGCTAAGAGGCTTTTTACCCCTCCGACCTGAGCCAGAAAGGCCACTTTTCTGAGCCTCAGTTTGCTCATCTGTAAAGAGACGTTGCCGGAGAGAAAGTCCCTACTAGGTGCCAGAACTTAGTAACTGTTTCAAAAGTGACAGCCTTTGGTGTTGTTCCTTGTCTCCTGGGTCCAGCCCGGCCTTTCCCGGGAAGCCTTGGTGGAAGCCCTGGAGGAGGAGGAGGAGGAGAAAACAGAGGCCATGCATCCCTGCAAGGCCGTTCCTCCCGCCCAGCCTCTGCCTTCTCGCTACCAACCCGGGGTTCCAGGCTCAGGAAAGCTGGCGGAATCCGAGTGGCAGCAGCAGCTGCTCTGGGCTGGCGGCCCAGGTCCCCGCCCTGCGCCAGGCATTCCTGCGGGAGGAGGCCTAGCAGCTACTCCGCTTGCGGCCCGAGGCTGGCTGGCGCCGTCTGGTGGCCAAGCGAGACACTGGCTTTGACCAGCAGCGCCGGAGTGGATTGGGTGGAGCCCACAGCTACTTTTCCCCACCTCTTCTTACCCTCCTCCCTTACCCTCTAAGCCCGGGTCCACCGCTCAACTGCTGCGTAACCCTGGGAAACTCACTTAACTCCTCTGTGCCTCAGTTTCCTAGCTGCAAAATCTGTATCAGAACACTTCACCTTCCAGTGCCTGGATTTTTTCATCAGCAAAACGGGACCGTGGGTTATTCAATTGCTGAGAGGATTAAAAGAGACCGTCCTGGTGGGCGTGGCTATAGTCACTGTCCACTGCAAATGGATTTCAGTCCTGTTCTCTGCTGTGTTCCCAGCGCCTACACCAAGACAAGATACACAGTAGGTTCCCAATGTACAATAACTGAACAAATACTTATCATTCTTCTTTGGGGGGACCTGGGGTTGGGGTGGGGTACCGGAGACAGATGCGTGAGATG
Source organism: Micronycteris hirsuta (assembly GCA_004026765.1). Taxonomy (NCBI): domain Eukaryota; kingdom Metazoa; phylum Chordata; class Mammalia; order Chiroptera; family Phyllostomidae; genus Micronycteris; species Micronycteris hirsuta. The sequence goes on from PVJI01000507.1 coordinate 202,536, forward strand.
TGAGTTCCTGCTATCACTCATTCACCCAATTCCCATTTTTGCCATCCATTCGTTCATTGGATGGCAAGACAACATCCCAAAAGACGACCCCCACCCCCGTTTGCTTTCAACGTGTTTCCTGTCTCCTTTGCTGTTCATCAGCACCCGAGGGCAGTTCTCTTCCCTTCCTGGGGCCACCCCAAGTCAAACAGAAATTCAAGGGAGCCACAGGCCTGAGCATGCTCCCCAAACGGCTCAGAGACGCCTACCTGGCAAAGATCCCCACTCAGAAGACAGGACACCCACACTGCCAGAGAGAGCCCAGCCTGGAGACAAAGGTGGGAGGGATTGAGGATAGAGCCTCTGCACCTCTTGACCTTGGGAAGCACCCTGTCCTGGACACCTGGGAGCTCCCGGGACAGAGGAGGGGGCACATGAGCACCTGGTGTGTGACAAAGAAGTGTAGGGGAGAGCTCATTCCAGCCAAGGGAGAGCTGAACAGAACCGGTGGACATTTCCTGAGAGCGTGGGACAGCAGTCGAACACGCAAAATGAATGCCAAAGTTCTAGAACGTTCTAAATTAGGTGACCCCTGCAATCCAGGCCTTAATTTGATTATGTTGATTCTTTGCTTTGTAAGAGATTGTTTGCCATAGACTAAAGTGCATTACCCATCTTCCCAGCTCATCTGCACACCACAGGGCAAGAGGCTCACCCCCCTAGGGCCCCAGCCCCTCATCTTTACAGTGGGTGCTAAATTCCTGCTTCAGCGAGGCTCCACGACTTGTCACAGAGCAGGTAAAACAGCATCTGGCACGTGGTAGGTGCTCAATAGACACCTGAGGAGTAAACAACTAGATGCTACCTGCCCCCTTTGTTTCCAGCACACCCGGGCTTCTAGTGCCCTGCAAAGAGTATGGAAAGTCAGTACGAGTTGAACCTAATTCACAGAAGGCTGAGGTTTAAGGAGAAAACGCACTTGGGAACCTTAGTAATTTTCGTCACTGTGCTCTCCACATGGGTAGGGATATTTCATCTATTGTGGTCACTGCTGCACCCCCAGCGTCTGAATAGGGCTGGGCTCCTAGTACGGACTTAGTGAATCTTGGTTGGGTAGAGGTATAGCATCACTGTCTGGGGGGACCTGGGGCCCTCCAATAGGCACGACTCCCCAAGCTAGTGGTATTGGCCTCACAGAAGAAAGAAAACCCAGGCCAACTTGCGTGCAACCGTGCCTGCTTCTAAGAGGCAGAAACCACAGAGTGGGTTCGACCTCGTTAATGAGTCCATTAAACAGCCAGAGAGAATCATTTCAGAACAGAGAAAGCTTTCTTCCAGGAATGCCTCCAGCATGATGTGTTTTTGTCCCTGGCTTAATATGTACAATTTGCCTTTGGAAAAGGAGCCCAGAGAGCTTGGCATGATGTAGGGACAATGGACAATGGCCACAGTTGACCCAGCATAATCGTCTCCTGCAAGGAAGGAGAAAACCACGCAGCCTGTGCTGGGTGCAGGAGGATCAAGAGCAAAAGGGCCTGACCCACGCGTTTCTCGGGTCCTGATACGGCAGGGCCCGGGGCCAGACGGCCACACGGCTGCCCGGGCTGTGACTGGGAAAGGAATGCCTTGTGCCCGTGCTGCTTCCAGAGCTCTCGCCAGTTCCACCAGGGCAGAGGGGGAGGCTCCTGTTCCCTCCTGCTCCTTCCAGCAGGTCCCCACCAAGCCCCCAGGCCAGTGCGCTGGTCCACATGCCCCAGGCCCCTTGTTGGGCTCCTTGCCCAAGGGGAGGGCTTCGGGCTAGGACCCCATGGCTCATGGAAAGGACACCACCCCCCACAGTTCTGGCCTCCAAGTGGGGAGCTGGAACAATTCTCAATGCAACTAGCCCCAGCCCCCAGGGCATGCCTGACTGACAAGGGAGGAACAGCCCTCTCCTCTCCCATTGGGTTCATGGGGACTCCCTCCCCATGCCTGTTTAGATATTAACTTGGCCAGGACAGGCCAAGGCAAACACACCAGAGCTGGGTGGACAAGAGGACAGCAACTGTGACCGGTGGCCCCACACCTTCCTCCAGAGGCCATGGATGTGCCCTGGTTCCTGGGCTTGATTCTGCTCCTCTGGGGGACCCCCCTCACCCACGCTGAGCCACTGTGAGTATGGGGAGCTGAGGGGAACCTGCTGACTGCCTCCCCCACTGGAGTCCCCTGCGCCCCTGTGTTTTTCTACTGGCAGGTATATCCTGGTGACCCCCCGAGTCCTGTGGGTCGGCAGCCGGGAGAACATCCACGTGCAGGCTCACTCAGACTCCAGCCAGCAGCTCAGCGGGACTCTCCAGGTGAACCTCACTGTGTGGGACTTCCCCATGAAGAGGACGATGGTGGCTAAGAGCCAGCTCACTCTCTCACCAGCAAACCACTTTATGGATCAGACATCCGTGATGGTAGGTGGCAGGCTAGGAGGGATGGCCACCAAGGGAGGTTCTGGGCCAGCAGCAAGTGCAGAGAGGGGAAGACTCTAGAGGAACTTCCTAGGAGAGACACCAGGGAATACATTCAGGGCTTGGATATACTTAGTGCTCCTCTAGTGTTCTGTCCATTTAGAAATCCAAAATCTCCTTAGTCTGGACTCCAAGATGGGCCATGATTAGCACAGATGCTACCTCTGTGCTGATTAACAAAAGGCGCCCTCTGCTGGTGACTTGGAAAACTGAGCATGGACTGCATTGCATTTCCACCTGGCAGAAGGTCCTTGAGCAGGAGCCAACTGCACAGCCGCACAGGGCGACCTAGCTCCCAAAGGCAGAGACAGAGGGCCCCCATTCAATTGCTCCTCCCAAGATCTGCCCCAGCGCTTTGCGCCCAGGGATGGAAACCCCAGCAGGGTCTGATCATCTCTCCCCAGATCCCTGATAGCCTGGTGTTCCCCCCACGTCCGGGGCAGCAGTATGTTATCATCCAGGCAGCCTGGGCCCCCACCTCCACATCCTCGTTTATGGAGAAGGTGGTGCTGGTGGCTCCCCATGCTGGCTACATCTTTATCCAGACAGACAAGACCATCTACACCCCTGAGCACTTTGGTACAGCCTCTGGGCACTTGGCCTGGGGCAGGCGTTGACTCTCCCCAAGCCTCCCCCAGTGCCCAGCATACTCCACCTGCCAAGATCTCCCCACTGCCCGGGACCATAGCGACCAGCCCCCTCTCCAAACTCCATCCAACTCAGTCTCCCCTTCTCCCCCAGTTCAGTACCGGGTGTTCACTCTGAACCACGGGATGGATCCTGTGACCAGGACATTCACTCTGGACATCAAGGTGGCCTCTCCTGTTGGCAGGGTGTATCTTGGACACTGGGGTTGTGTCACATGCTGCAGGCCTGCAGGCATAACCCACCTACCTGTCCCCACAGAACCCAGACGGGATCACTGTGACCAGCCAGGACCTGATAGCCAAGGAAGGTTTCTTCTCAAGCTCTTTCCACCTCCCAGAGCTCATCAGGTGCCCTGCTGGAAGCCCTGGGAGGGAGGGAGGGAGGGTCTCCTCAGCCTCCATCTCTCCTAACTTTCTGGCCTCAGTTTTGGGACCTGGAGCATCGAAGCCAGTTACCACAGTGCAGCCAAACAGAAGTTCAAGGCAGCCTTTGAGGTGAAGGAGTATGGTGAGCACAGTGTGACGAGGAGGGTGAGGTGGGACACGCCAGAAAGAGGGCTGGAGGTGCAAAGGAGGTCTTGTGACACACCTACTGCATGCAGGGCCTCAGCTGGCTGCTGGTGAGCGGGACCATGTGTTCCCATTCTTAGGGGTTGCCAGAGTCAGCAGGGAAGGAGCGGGACAGGGAGGGAATGAGGGGGAGGACGGTGACCTGTGGGGGGTGTCCACTGCCTTTCCTTCACCCAGTGCTCCCATCTTTTGATGTCCGGCTGATCCCCCAAAAGAACTTCTTCTACCTCAGTGATGAAGCTCTGAATGTGGAAATCAAGGCCTGGTGAGTCCCTGTACCCTTAGTCTGGCCACAGCGCCAAGGACACCAAGAAACTGAAGGGTAGAGAGAAGCGGGCCACGTCTATAGCCCGTAGGGTATAACGAAGGCACCCTTTGACACCCAGGAGGTAGCCTTGGTCACCACATCCGCCCCGTGAGGCTGTGCAGCCCGTCCCTTCCGGCTTCCGGGGTTGTCCAGGCCACCTGGCCTACCTGATAGCCTGGGCCACCCTCCTGGTCTCTGCCGTCTCTGAAGGCCCAGGAGGCTGCGTGGGCACCTTGGGCCTTGGTGAGGCCGTCATCCCTGCAGCGCCAGGAAGCTGCAAGTGCCACACGCACTGCCTTATGGGATTTGCAGACCGCCTCCACAGGCCACGCGGTCCACCTGAGGTTGAAAGGGCCGTGCCTGGCACTTCTTAACATGACACAGACCGTTCCTGAAGCTGTGTCGCGCGGCACAGACACCCCGGGGGCTGGCCAGACTGCCACATGGCTGTTTGAGCAAACGTCACCATCTCCTGAGGCCGCACAAGCCACATCTACAGCCCCACGAGGCTTTATGTGACATATTTGTCACCTTCCAGGATTTGGTGGGTCAGCAATAAAAACTGCCTAAGTTTCCAGGGTCCACCTCTGCCCCTCCCAAAGTCCCACGGCCACCATTGCAGCCCTGTGAGATCACACAGGCCATCTCTGCAGCCGCATGGGGCCGGGTGGGTGCTTCAGAGCCAGCGGGACGGCTCTCTCTCCCCCAGGTATGTGTTCAACAAGCCAGTGGACGGGCACGCCCTGGCCATCTTCGGGGTGAAGCAGGATTCTCGCCGGATCTCCATTCAAAGCTCCCTGCAGAGGGTGGAGGTGACTAAGCCTGGACCCCTCCCCACCTCCCCTCTCCCAACCCTCCATTGCTTCCCCGGGAAACCACCTCCTCTTCTCTTTCCTGCCCTGAGAGCAGATCTCTAAAGGCCAAGGCCACATCTCCCTCCAGAAGGACGTGCTGATGGCTGCATTCCAAGGCCCAGAAGAGAACCTCATAGGGGCCTCAATCTTTGTCAACGTCACCGTGTTCTCCTCAGGTGCCACCCTCACCCAGGCCCGAGACTAAGGCCAGGACACTGCATTCTTTCCCAGCCCAGGCATTCTGCTGGTGTGACCTCGGGCCACCTCCAGCCTCAGTCCTCATCAGAGAAATGGGAAAACGCCAGGAGGGCTGGCAGGAGCTGCAGTTGCACTACTGCCTTTCCTGCCATCACTGAGATGGGCCTCCCACACCAGCAGCCCTGCCACTGCCCCCAGATTGAACCCCCCACAGACCTCATGGTCCCTCTGTTTCCACAGGGGGTGAGATGGTCCAGGCCGAGTCCTCGGGGCTGAAGATCGTCCGGACCCCATACAACATCCATTTCATCAAGACACCCCAGTATTTCAAGCCGGGGATGCCTTTCCACTTTAGGGTCAGGGTCGGGGTCCACTCCACCCAAGGACTCAGGGGCCCCACCCTCAAACAACCCCCCCAGGAAATCCCACTGGACTCACCTGACCCCTACAACTCATCTTTGTGAGAATTGAGTCCATCTTGCCCCCCAGATCAATCCCAAGGTTATAAGTCATAACCCGGGTCTTCCCAAAGCACAGCAATGACTCCAGAACTTCTCAGTGGGGGCTTAGGAGTCACAGTCAGGCTGGAATGTGGTGCTCAGGGGTTTATCTTGAGGCTACATTTGCACAGCAAGCATGCTGTTTTATAATTTCAAAATTATAAAAATAATTTTGGGGTGGCTTTGCAATGTCTAATGGGCATTGCTTTAGTACCAACACTACTCTGCGTTTTCCCCAAGCCCTCCCTGTCTCCTCCTACTTTCTCCACCCAGGTTCCACCTACCCCTACCCCATGGGCCCACCAACACCCAGGGCCACTGCCTATGGCTGTGCACTGCCACTCTGCAGGGGGCGCCATCCCTAGAGACTAGCATGGATGGAGTCTGCTGGTGTTAGCGCACACCTTGCTCAGCCACCCAGGGCGGTCCTATCCAGGTTGCATTCTCCGTGCCCACCTCTCAAGCCAGGCCACCCTCAGGCCTGTTCTTTATCTCAGTCCACATTCCACCCCAGGTCTTCGTCTCAAACCCTGATGGGTCCCCAGCCTCCAAAGTCTTCGTTTGCTACCGAGACCAAAAAGTGCGCACCTCAGACAGTGGGGTGGCCATTCTGACAATCAACACAGATGCAAATATGAAGGAGCTCCCTATCGTGGTACCAACCCAACGGGGCAGAAATGGTGGTGGGGTTGCATCAGCTGAACGGGTCGAGAGTCAGTGGCCCGTCAACCTCCCCAGGTGAAAACTGATGAAGATCTTCGGCCAGAGGATCAGGCAGAGGCTGGGATGACGGCTTGGCCATACTCAACTCAGGATGGGTCAGGGAACTTCTTGCACATTGATGTGAAGATGTTCGATGCAGAAGTCGGTGGCAACATCCAGCTGAGCCTCAACACCAGGCATCAGAACTCCACAGCCAAGGAGCAGATCACTCACTTCACCATCCTGGTGAGGGACGAGGAACAGGACTGGAGTCAAGGAATTTTTTTCCCTGGAACAGTCTTGGCTAGCTGAGATGGAGGAACTATGGAAAATTGTGTGAAGGTGGGAGCCATCTGGGGTGGGCTCAGGCCAAGGAACGGAAGCAAGAGGGCTGAGGACCTGACCTGTCTTGTGGCCTGTCCTTACCCTTCCCCTCTTTGGCTTCCCTGGTTTCCAAGGTCCTGAGTAAGGGTCAGATCGTGGCTGCCAAACACCAGTTAAAACATCAGGGGAGTGTCTTCACATCAACCACTATTGATGTGACTTCAGAGATGCTGCCCTCCTTCCGCATCCTGGCCTTTTATTTACTGCCCCGAGGAGCAGGCCAGGACCCTGAACTGGTGGCCGATTCCGCATGGATAGATGTGAACGACAGGTGCATGGGGATGGTGAGTGAAACTCCTTGAAGTTGTACATCACCATCATAAAGTCGGGAGAGGGCCTATCCAAGTTCAAGGGCTCCCAGCCTGGGAGCAGGTAAGCGTTCAGAGGCAGAAATGTGGCTTTAAAAGCTCAACCTAGGACGCGGCAATGAGGCAAGTAAATGTGTGGAGTTGGGAGTGGCCCGATGGAGTTCCCTGACGCTCCATGAGAGCTATGGGGAGTATGAACCTGAAAGTGGACTTAGAGAAGCCCCTGGGTCCCCTATGAGCCCCTTTTCTGACATACTTCTTTTTCCTGGCTCAGCTGAAGGTTGGCTTAAAAGACGAAGATTACATCGATTATTTGGAGCCCAACACCCAGGTGGAAATAAAAGTGACAGGTGACACAGAGGCCACAGTGGGGCTAGTGGCCGTGGACAAGGCTGTCTACGTCATGAACAGCAAATACAATCTCACGCAGAAGAAGGTGAGAACATGTGGATTTGGGGTCAAAATGTTGCCTGGACATTCCAGCTGGAGCTTCACTTTCTTCAGCTGTAAAATGGGCAGCACTGATGGTCACCAGGGTTCAAGCAGCTAGCACACAGCACAGAGATGGGCGGGTGGCGAGGGCTTGATGGGCGGTAGTCTGAGAATTACCATCTGAGCCAGCAATTACAGCGCACCACTGTGCCTTCCCTGAGGTGTCACACAGGCACCAGACCCAGGTTCTTCTCTTGCTGCCAGGTCTGGGATGTGGTGGAGGAGCACGACATCGGCTGCACAGCGGGCAGTGGGAAAGACAGACTTGCCGTGTTCAAGGACGCCGGACTGGACCTGAAGATGAGCTCAGGGATGGACACCCTGGCAAGCACCGGTACCGGCGGCGGGTGGGAAGGGAACAGCAGGGGGAGGCATGGAGGCAACACTTTCTAGTCATTAAGAGCATGAGGTTTGGCATCAAACAGGTGGACTAAAACCCAGGGTCTTGATACTCACCACGGGTCAGTCGCACTTCTTCTCTGAGTCTCAGTTTCTCTGTCCATAAAATGGGGATAATAATACAAATAATTCACTCTGTGTTAGTTAAGATACAGGTTTAGCCACGTGTATCAAAATAAAATTAACAGTAGCTTAAGTAAGAAGTGTATTGGCCCTGGCTGGGTAGCTCAGTTGGTTAGAGTGTCATCCCAATGCACCAAGGTTGCTGGTTTGATCCCCGGTTGGAGCGCATACAAGAATCAACCAATGAATGCATAAATGAGTGGGATAACACATCTCTCTCTCTCCCCTCCTCCTCCCTCTCCCCCCCATTCCTCTGTCTAAATCAATTAAAAATTTTAAAATAAGATAGAAGTTTATTTCTCACTCAGTAACAATCCAGAGGTCATTCTGGGACTCAGGGTTCCTCCAGCTTACTGTTCTGCCTATACACCTCATCAGGATCTCATTCCAGGAGGCAGGAGGAAGGGAAGAGGGAAGGAGAAGATACTTTTCTTACATCTTATTGGCCAGAACACAGTGACATGGTCCCACCTCGGCACAAGGGAAGCTGGGAAATGTATTCTTCATTCTCAGTGATATGGAAAGATGGAAATTTAGTTGCCACAGTAGACGGGAGGAGAATGGATACTGGGGACAACTAAGAGAGTGTAACAGTTTCTATTTGCCACAAGTTAGACCCTGTGCTCAGTACTTCTAAACGGACGATCCCTTTGATAGAACTGCGATCATGCTCATTTTACACAGCTGGGAAAAGAGGCTGTGCCTCGTTAAGGACCACGAAGCTCTTAAGTGGTGAGCCTGGACTGTGAGGCGCCCGTGGAATAAAATGAGATGACACACATAAAGCGCTGGGCGTATGGCAGCTCTCAATAAATATCATCAGGGCTGTTGATAATGATCTTGACAGTTGTCTTCATTCTTCCCTCTAACCCCTAGACTGGCGGTGCCCCCAGCGCCGCTCTCCCAGCCGCCGCCGCCGCTCCCTGAAGAGCCTGGAGGCCAAGAGTAACGCAGGTCGGAGCTGACGCTCAACGTGCCCCTCTGCATTCATCAGCACCTAAGATAGAAAACTGAAACCATTCTAGGTCCTGGAGGCAGGGAGGAAGGGATTTAATCACAGGAGTTTTGTGCTTTCCAAATTACTTGATGGGCTATAGGAGAGGATGTTTGAAGGGTGCTTGTGGGGACCCAGGGTTACCCCGCTGCTGCTCTGGCAAGGCGTGAAATCTCAGGAAACCTCTGCCAGTATTCCTCCTGAGGCTGGTGGGTAAATAGTGGAACACGGAACTTTTCCCATTAAAAACACACAGACTGAGGCCCACTCATTTGCTCCCACTGCTGCGGGGCACGTGGTCTCTGTTTCTCTTCCACCTCCCAATCTCCCGTAAGAGCATCTCGGGTGCAGAATCCAATCCCACCCAGAGCTCCAGCAGCGAGAGTCTGGGGAATGGAGTTTTCAGAGGGTTAGGCCTCTGTGACGCAGGCGGGAACATAGACAAAGGAGAGGAGGTCGCTGAGTGCCAAAGGATAATGTCCAGCTCTGAGCCCGGAGCTCAAGGAAGACGTGAGAGTTCAAGGTTAGAGTTAGAAGCATGTGTTCCATGAATACTAGATGTTCCGTCTCTTTGAGCAAAGCTGAGGACTTGGGGGATCTAAATAAAGGGGAAATAAGTAAAATCTAATAAAAATCGAGGTAAAATCCTAACTCTAATTTCAATATCTCCTGGAGAAAATAACCTTCTGGAGAAAAGTTTATAATATGAACTGCTGTTTTATTTGTGAATGATCAGTTATATCATTTAACTATAGACGTTCTAATCATGTTATATGGTGGACAATAAGATTTTTAAATTGCTATAATTTTATCTTTAAGTGCCTTCCTTTAGTTTGCTAATTTAGAGGCACCCAACTTGACATCATGCTTTATAGCTAGCTTTGTGTTTTCAGAAATACATAATGAAAATTGGGAGTCAAAGTGGCATCTTTTATAGGTAAACCTGGCGTTACCAGTCCCCCTCAAAAAGAAGAAGGACAAGGAGGAGGCGGGAGGGGCAAGGGAGGGGGAGCAACAGTGGCTCAGATTCCAGCCCCAGCTCTTCTGCTCGTGACCTGTGTGACCCTAGACTAGTGACTCCGCCCCCCTGTCACTGAGGCGGCTGGCGCCCAGCTCCCTCAGATCCCGCTCCGCCCTCCTTGTCCCTCTCACTCTGGCCACAGTGAGCAAGTTCAACACGGAGCTGGAGCGGAAGTGCTGTGAGGCTGGGCTCCGGGAGAGCCCGGTGGGGCTGTCCTGTGAGGGGAGGACCCGGCACGTCCGCCATGGGCCAGCCTGTGTCGCTGCTTTCCGGAGCTGCTGCCATCTGTCTGAGACCCTGACTCGGGAGGCCCGGGAGGATCAGCTGCTGCTGGGGACAAGTGAGGGGCGCATGGCAGGAGGCCTGGGGTCGGGGGCCTCCACCAAAGGGCATGGGGTGCCATGGAACAGGTCAAGGGGAGATTTGGGCCATGGGGAAATGGGGTGCCCTTCTGAGGAGCCTGCTGGGCCAACCAAAGGAGAAATGCAAAGGAATCTCAACCTGCATCTGCTCCTTGCAGCGGACGAAGATGAGGACTTTGAAGACATCTTCGAGGAGGACATGCCTGTCCGGACCTTGTTCCCTGAAAGCTGGCTCTGGAGGGCACTCACTCTGCCGAAGAGCGCAGAGGGGTAGGCTCCCCACCCCACGCTGGCCCCTGGCCCCCGGCCCTGTGTGAGCCCGTCAGTGGGCGTCCAAGGAGCACAGTCCCACGATAGGAGCTTCTGGGGATGGAAACACAGACCCCAGTGGCTCCCCCGAAATGACAACCCTCTGCTGGTGATGCCTCTCATGGGCCGACCCACTGACCCCTCCATGGCGACGTAACCCCTGGACGGAGGCTCCGTCCAGGCAGCACTGCTCAGCGATGCCCCCGCCCCGCCCCCTCCAGGAGCACCTCCCACCTCAGCCTTCGTGTGAACCTGCCAGACTCCATGACCACGTGGCAGTTCGTGGCCGTCAGCCTCAAGGCTGGAAAAGGTGACCCCACAAGCCCCAGGCTGAGAGAACGGGGACACGTCCAGCCCCGGGACAATGGGCTTCTGCTTCACTTCAATGCAATCTCCTGGCTCCAGGTCTCTGTGTCTCGAAGCCCTTTGAGCTGACAGTCAGGAAGTCATTCTTTGTGGATCTCAAGCTGCCCTTCGCTGTGGTCAGGAATGAGCAAGTCCAGATCCAAGCCGTGCTGTACAATCTCATGACCCGCCAGGTCAAGGTGAAGCCTCTGGCCCTCCCCTTCCTGCCAGAACATCTGCTCGTGGGTCATGGGGTATGTCATTATTTGAAAGGGCCAACCAAGTGGTGGCCTTTCAAAAACTTCTAAGGTATTTTCTTATGTAAAACTCACAGCAACCCCAGCAGGTGGGTGCCACTATTGTTCTTCAGAGATGGGGAGACAGAGGCACTGCGTGGTCAGGGGCTTTCTGAGGACACATGGCATGTCAGTGGCAGAGGGGCTTGAACCCAGGCAGGGTCTTGGCCATCAACCACTGTGCTGGGCTGTCACCTACTCAGGATTCTCAAGGCAGGGGCAGGAGGGGGCTGTGACTCTAGCTAGGCTCCTGGGTCATTCATGCATCAGGACCCCCCGACGGCCCACCCTGCCCCAGGTCCGTGTGGAGTTCCCCCACAAGGAGCCACTGTGCGGCGCATCCAAGCCAGGAGCCCCACACCGCCAGGTGGTGGTCGTGCCGCCCTCGTCCTCCAAGATGGTGCCTTTTGTGCTTCTCCCACTCGAGATCGGCAAAGTGGATGTGGAGGTCAAGGTCATGGGCAATGGGGTCCAGGATCACGTGAGGAAGACACTCCTGGTCAAGGTAATGGATGCCCCCATGCCTTGCTTCTAGTGCAGACAGCGGACCTTCCCTGTGTGATCACGAGGGGCAGGTGGGCCCGGGACCACCAGCAGGCCTCCGGGTGGGACCGAGGTGAGAGGCCAGAGCTGGAGGTTCAGTCGCAGAGCCCCCACTTCACAGCTTTGGAGTCAGACCTGGATTCAAATCCTGTCTCTGTTGTGTGATCTTGGGCAACTCACTTAACTTTTCTGAGCCCCCGTTTTCTCATTTACGGAATGGGGATAATCATCATGCCCATGAATAATCACAGAGCTGAGAAAATTACACACAATCCATGTCTGACCCATCGATACCACTTGATTTTCTTAACAAAAACACATTTAGCCCTGACAAAATAGCACTTTAAGACTGTTAACTCATTGAACCCTCAGAACAACCCTAGGATGTAGGAACTATTATTCTCACCCTTGTATGGATGAGAAAACTGAGGCACAGACAGGTTAAGTAATTTGCACAAGATCACACAGCTAGGAAGCAGAAGAGCTGGGATTTGAACCCAGATACTAGGGCTCCAACATCTGTGCTCTCATTAGCTAAGCAATGCTTCCTCTTACTGTCATTGTGATTGTCATGGTCACTGTTGTTTTAACTCGTTTCCTCATCGCCTCCCACAGGCAGAGGGGAACATAGAAAAAATATCCCGTAGCATCGTCCTGAATCCCCAAGGTTTGTGGGGTCTGCAGGGGCATGTGGGATCCTGGGGACACGCCAGGGCAGAGGGAGGGGTTAAAATGAGGTGCTCAGGCCAGGTGGGCAGTCTAAGCTCCTCCTGGTCTCTGTGCCTTCTGACCTCCCCAGCCCCAGAACCTGCTTGTCACAGAAGGTTATGTCTGCTCAGGTCAGACCCAGATGGAGCTGGTGCCACGACAAGACCTTTTGGACAAGACGCCCAATACAGAAGCAGAAGTGTTTGTCAGCGTCCAAGGTGCTTAGGGCACAGCTGGTGCCTGGGGGTGGGGCGGGGGGAGGAAGCTGGGTCCCGCAGGACCTGCTGGGCACAGCAGCAGGAGGGGCTGGGAGTGTCCTTGTGATCGCGAAGCCGTGGTGGCTCGGGTCATTCCCAGGGTGACCCTGCCCGCCTGACAGGTGACATCCTTGGTGAGACAATCCTGGGCAGCCTGACTTCCAAAGAAACGCACCAGCTGCTGAGTCTCCCAACTGGCTGCCCCGAGCAGACGCTGAGCCGCTTGATGCCTGCGATCATCCTGACCCGCTACTTAGACGCTACGGGCCAGTGGGGCAAGGTTGGGGTGGAGCACAGGGACGAAGTGATGAAGAACATCGTCAGCGGTGAGCACTGTGCCCTCCTGTGACCTGGATGAGGGTGGCCGGGGCTCTCTGGGAGGGTGACTGGGGTACCTCTGGGTTTGGGGGAGGCCCCATTACCCTCCCAGACAATGACACCCAACTCTGACGCCTCTCCCAGAGGACAAGCTGATACCGATCCACAGGTGACCCCCAAACAGTGACCCCAAAGAGTCATCTCAAGGTGACGCCTAGATTACTCTTGAACTCTGATCCCTCTCCCAGATGACAGCATGACACAAAGTCCCCCAGGTGACCCCCAACAGTGGCCCTCAGGTTATTTCTTCACCCGAACCCCCTTCCCAGGTTACAATCTGACAACGTACACACTGTTTTACCCCGAAGCAGCAACCCTGCAAGTTCTGTTACAAGCACACCCTGCCCCAGGTTGCACCCAGTCGGTGCCAAGCCCTGGGTCAACCCCGGGGAACCTCCAAGCAGAAAGCTCCAAAATAATCCCAGGCACCGGCCTCCCCCCACCCAGTTACACCTGAGTGCTGATACTTCCCCAGGTGACATTCAAACCCCCAGGTAACAATCGGAGGTGAATGACCCTAAGTACACCCAGAGCCCTCAAGTTAATTTGGACATTGACCCCCTCTCCCCAGTTGCTCTCAGACACCAAATCTCCATTCAGATTCTCTCAACAGTAATCCCCGGGGACACTGAGACACCGTCACCCCCAGTGTCACACTCAGGGAACCCTCCAGGAACCTTCAGATAACCCCCAAAGAACAATGCCCGGAATGCACCTGATAGGTGCCCCTCCAGACTACACCAGGAGTGACCTCTTCGAGGCAACACGGACACGCTGACACCCCTAGTTTTCAGCCCAAAAAGATCCCCGAGAAAATGGCTACGTAGTGGCCCCTCAGGGCACACCCTTCCCTGAGTTTCACCTTCCGAGATCCCTCTGAGTGGCGATTCCCAGTCTCGCCCTTCCCCAGATGGGGTGGTTTCCTGGGTGCCTCCTGGATACAACCGCATGCTGCTCTCGTGGTCATGGCTGGCTGTGACCTTCACTTACACCTGGGCCCCGCAGCTCCCAATTTATACAGTTTATAAGTCCCCTCCTCCAGGTTGTACATAAATGGACTGCACCCCCAAGTCATTGCCACACCCTGCCCCTCCAGACTATGCCTGATAACTCCCCAGCCACACCCCGACACCCAATCTCCCTGCAAGACTTCACCCACCTGCTTCTCCAGGATACACCCGGATGCTGACCCACCGGAGCCCAGATGGCACCTACCACATCCACCAGGGAAGGCCAGGAAGCACCTGGTAAGAACACGGGGCCAGCCTGAGGGCTCGACGACCCCAGGAGCATCCACACTGTGGGGTCTCAGGCGGGGCAGGCAGCCTGCGGGGCAGCGGCATTCCACACACGCGAGGGGTCAGTCTGAAGCAGTGTGGCCCCTGGGGTGGGTCTGCATAGTGCAGATGCCCCTGTCTTAGAACTCCCCTCACTGCCGTTCCCAGTAATCACTTACCCTCTCGCCCTCCCCGCCAGGCTCACGAGCTACGTGTTCCGTGTTTACGCGCTGGCCTACTCCATCACAACCACCAGTGTGATCAACCTGCAGTCTCTCTGTGGCATTGCCAAGTGGGTCATCAGCCAGAGGCAGGCAGAGGACGGGCACTTCTTGGAGAAGGGCCCGGTGATCATGGCGTCCATGCAGGTGCCCATGCCCCCACCCCCTCCTGAGTGGTTCAGACAAAACCCAGGGCTCTGCAGTAGTGACAGGGAATATCAGGCCCCTGGCCTGTTCTCAGGTAGAACAAGGAAAGGAAACATCTGAGGCCCAGCAGCCAGCCTTATCTCCCCTTGCTCCCTTGAACTCTTTTACAATGTGAGGGAGGCTGGGTACATCAGGGACCCCATCTCTCCCTCACCCTCACCTCAAGCAATCATCCATCCAGCCCCCTTCCCACAGGCCCGAGTCATCTCTGTCCCCCAGCCAATACACCCATCCCTCCCAAGTGTTCCTCTGCGGGTCTTGAGAAACAGCTTCCAAACAGAGTGGGAGGCCTCTCCGGCTCAACACCGTCTGTGGCACACGCTGCATACAACACTGTCTCTCTACAATAGCCCTCTCTTCTGCATCTCTTCCCAAGCCTTACCTCTTACTGCTCCCGGCTTATGGGTCCTCCTATTCACCTCCGTGTCTTTGCTTATGCTGCCCTCTCTGCATGGAATACCCACACCTCATCCTTTCTTTTTCTTTGTCTAGCCAAACTGTTTTCTTATTAGATTTAGCTCAAACATTGCCTCCTCCAGGAAGTCCCCCTGAATACCAGGCCTGTGCCTGTCTCTATCATTGCAGCTATCACATTATTCATTCATTTATTCATCCAACAATTCAACAAACATTTACCCAACAACTGATGTGTGCCAGGTCTTGTGCTAGGCACAGGGGAGAAAGAGCTAAAAAAAAAAAAAAAGACATTTAGACATTTACAGCCCCTGCCTCAAAGAACTCACAAGCTCGGGGAGGGGAGATGAAGGCAGAAGTTCACCATACAATTATAGCTATTGATCGTTTAAGTCACAGTTGGCTGTGTTCCATGGGAGAGAAATACCTGGAGAGAGTATTTAATAGGGTCCATGCTTGGCCCTGGAGGTGGCAGGGGAAGCCTGCCAAAGGAAGTGGCAATACACAGACTAAAGTTCTGTGACACCTCGGCCTCCAAGTCCTCCAGAAGCTCTCCCAGGAGCCAGGCCTGTTTACCAGGGTGGCCACCCCACACTGGCCCCCGAAAGGAGGATGGATCACTGGACCTTTCTCCTGTGCATCTCCCAGTGAGTGTCCACCCCAAAGTGTCTGTCAGTTTTCTGGGCTCTCAGGTTTTCTGCTGTCGACGGACCCAACTCCTAATGTCAATGAACAAACGTTTTTGTATAGTTACACAGGAAAAAGGAAGTGACAATAAAGAGGCAGCTTGAAGAAGGAATCGGAGTTGGTGAGGGGAAGAATTGGGAGGGATCTGCAGGCAAAGAGAACAGCATGTGCGCGGGGCTGGTGGCTCTGGCATGTTTGAGGAGAGAGAAAAGAGACCATTGCCACCAGAGCCCAAGACGGGGGAAGGTGCCGGGTCCCAGGGCCTGCAGACCCTGGGGGCCTCAGTGAGGATTTAAAATAGTCTAGTCAGGGTTTTCTTTTTCTATGCTGTGAGTCCATCCAGGGAGGGAAACAGGTCTAGTTCATTGTAGTTGATAAATGTTTGCTGAATAAAACTCTGGATGAATGAGTGAACCCAGCAAAGTCAGATTGCATCCCCAAAGGAAGGGAGGACTTAAGGAGTCAGGAGGACGGTGTGAATGGGAGCCTGACACGATACAGGAAGGTGATGCAGAAAGGACTCACAAACACAGGTTTCACATGCACGCAGGTCGGAGCTTCTTTCCACCAATGAACATTTATCAGGCACCTGCAATGTGCCAGGCCCGCCTTTAAGTGCCAGTGACCCCAGGCCAACAAAATAGATGAAAAGCCCATTCTCGTGGGGCAGGCATGTTAGTGAGGGGCAGACAGGCGATAAGCATAATGTAGACAAAAATGACACGGCATGTTAAAAGCGACATGGGCAAGATGCAGGAAAAGGAGGATCAAGGTGACGTGGGTGTAATTTTGGAAGGCTTTATGAGGAGGTGATATTTGTACAAAGACCTGGGGAGGCGAGGGAACAATTCACGTGACTAACTAGGGAAAGAGTCTTCCAAGCACAGGGAAGAGCATGCGCAAAGTCCCTGAGACTGGGTTGTGCTCCATATGTTGGAGGAACAGTGAGGAGGTTACTGTGGCTGGAACAGAGTCAGGAAGGCACAGAGGTGAGGACAGGAAGATGCTGGGACAGATTGCGAAGGGCCTTGAAGCTGCAGGAAGGACTTGAACTTTTCCTCTGAGTGAGGTGGGAGCCATGGAGGGTTCTGAGCAGAGGAGGAACATAGCCTGATTCAAGAGTCCCCAGGCTTTGTTGGCCTCTGTGGGAAGAAGAAACTGTGGGGGTGTATCAGTGTCCTAGGGTTGCTGTAACAAAGTAGGTGTCTTAAAACAATAGAAACTTATTTACTCTCACAGTTCTGGAGACTAGAAGTTCAAAATCAAGGTGTGTAGGCAGAGCTATGTGCCTTCTGAAGTCTTAGGGAAGAATCTTTCCTTGCCTCTTCTAGCTCGGTGGCTCCTGGAAATCCTTGGCATTTCCTTGACTTGTGGCTACATCACTCCCACCTCTGTCTCCATCTTCATATGCTGTTCTTCCTTCTGCATGTCTTTGTACGGCCTTCTTATAGGAACACGAGTCATTAGGTTCTGTATGACCTCTTCTCAACTAATTACATCTGCAAAGACTCTATTTCCAAATAAGATTATATTCTAAGGTGTTGGGTAATGATGAATTTGTGGGGGGACATCATTCAACCCAGTACAGGAGTTGAGGATGGAAGTTAAGAAACTAAAGAGGAGTTTGAACCCTAAGTCAGTCATTTACTGGCAATGCAGAGACTCTGCCTCACTGACCCTCAGTTTTCTTGTCAGTAAAATGGAGCTACTTCACGAATGCTCTGAGATAGCACAGCAGGCTTGGCACAGCACTCTCTGTGGCTATCCACTCTTATTAGTAAGGCAAATCCCACACAGTCAAATCAATCTCTCTCTCATCTTCTCCCCCCTCCTCTCTCTCCTGCTTTCAGCATCATCCAGCCCAGAGCTGAGCAACCGCGAGCTTGGCAAGGTCAGGCAGGACGGGTTGGGGAGGGTGTCTCCAATGAGTGTGGTTCTGCATCCACAGGGTGGCTACCGAGGCTCTGAGGCCGACGAAGCCCTCACAGCTCTTGTTCTGATTGCACTGGATGAAGGAAAGCAGTTGTGCCACCATGAGATACCGGTAGGACCCAAAGAGGAAGACAGTAACTGCACCATGTCCCCTGAACCCAGAGGTCTCCCCCCTCATATCCCTCTCAGTCCATCCCCTCTTCTAACTCCCAGACCCCTTTCCTCTCAACCATCTCCCTCTTGCCTCCTCTCTCTCGCCCTGTAGGGTTTGATGGCCAGCATGGAGAGAGCCCGTGGCTTCTTGGAGAGACGCCTACCCAACATTCAGAAAACCTTTTCCGTAGCCATCGTCTCCTATGCTCTGGCTCTCACCAACAGCTCCCAAGCCAATGACCGCCTGGACAGCTTTGCCAGCCACAGTGAGTGTGGGGCCGCCTCTTCAGCAACTGTGTGTTAACTGCAGTCATGGGGGTGGCATGAGGGAGACCCAGCAATGTATGGTTCATTGTTTAGTATTTATTAAGCACCTATGGCATGACCACCCTGAGCTCAGACCCTGAGAAACCAAGGTGAACAAGACTGACATGGTCACCACCCTCGAAGTCCCCACTGTCCCTGGGGGAATCAGGCAGAAGACAAACAAATCAATAGAGAACTATGAACTGAGATGCGTTGAAAAGACAAATGCACAGTGCGTGGGAGAGATGACAATGGGAGAGGAGTATGGACTGAGGGGGCTGGGACGGCCTCTGTGAAAAGGGGACCCCCTCGGCTGGAATGAAAGATGACAAGGCCCACCTCTGCGAAGGGCCAAGGGCATTTCAAATTGAGGGAATGGCACAAGCAAAAGCCCTGAGGTGGGAAAGTGCTTGGCGCAGTCGAGGATGGAGAGGTCATTAAATGAGGGGCATTGAAAGGGGTCTGCCTCTCATGGCCTGCTCTGCCTCTTCCCCAAGGGCCCTATTCCATCCCCTCCATCCCCCAAGTCAAGAGGAGTGGAGTTAGGAGAACTCCCTTTCAGTGGGACTAGAGGGACCTGGAGAAGCTTCTTGGAAGCCCAGTTTCCCCATCTCTAAATAGTTAGAGTCTGTCTCAGAGTGGGTCTGAAAATAAAATGTCCATATGCTTCCTCAAAGAGTTTCACATAAAGATGTGAAAAACCAGGCCAGATGACAAAAGGAGAGGACAGATTTAGGTAGGTGGGCTCAGATCTCGGTGACAAGGTGGGCGTGCATCTTCTAGACAAAAACTACTGGCCAGTAAAGGACCAAGACAGGGACAGGACTTCCCTGTACACCATTGAGGCCACGGCCTATGCGCTGATGCAGAAGCTGGAGCTGGGTTTGCATAATGAGACGCAGGTCATCGCCAAGTGGCTGCTAGAGAATCGGGAGCTGGGAGGAGGCTTCAAGTCCACCCAGGTGACCCGGGTCTCAGAGGGTGGGGGCTTGAGGCGGGGCGGGGGGGGGGGGGGGGGGGGGGGGGGGGGGGGGAGCCAAGATGAGAGGGAGGATAGCTGGCGCTGTCCATGGTGCTGACCCGTCGTCCCGTGGTCTACGGGAGGGAGCTGTCCGTGGTGCTGATGCGAACCCCATGCATCTCAACGCCCAGACCACAGTGGTGGCCATTGAGGCCCTCACCCGCTTTTGCGAAGCTGTCCCCTTCGAGGGTGCCCAGGATCTCCACGTCCAGATCAGCGCTCCCAGGAGATCCTTGAACGTGAAGTGGGTTATCAATCAGAAAAACGCTTACCAGCAGCGGTCAGCAAAGGTAAGACACTCAGGGACAGACAGACAGGAAGTCCACACAGAGATGACATTGGGGATGGGGCCAAGAATCATGTCCCTACCAACCTCTTCCCCAAGATTATCTCACACCATGGACTATGTTGTCTATGCATTAATTCATTCATTCTACAAACATGTTCTGAGCACCTATTGTGTGCCAAGCATTCCCCTGAGCACTGGGGGCACATTATGAAAGATCTGTGATCCCTGCTCTCATGGAACTTACAGTATAGAAAGACAGTCAGACAACAAATATATTCTATTTAAGCTTCTAAAAACAGGAGAAAGAAATGAGTGTTTGAAGCTGAAAGTAACCTGGGTGTGGGGAGTAAGGTAATCTCCATGACCTTACTCCATGAAGGGGGTGATATTTAGCCTCAATCATTTGATATATCTTTATTGAGCACTTACTGTGTGCCAGGCATTGTTGTAGGTGCTAGGAACATGACCATGAACAAGACAACAAAATCCCTGCCCCTGTAGAATTTTATATTTTGGTGAAGAAAACAGATAATAAGGAGATGTGAATAAGTAGACTATGTAGTGTGTTAAATGGTGGCAAGAGCTTTGGGGGGGTGGATTAAGCAGGAAGGGGGATGGGGACATCAAGGAATAAAATGTTAGATAGGATGGGCTGGGATGTTCTCACCAATATGTGGCATTTGAGCAAAGTCCTTAAGGAAAGAAAGGATTGACCCCCGTGGATATCTAGGCAGAGGAAAAAGTGGCACAAAGAGCACGAGGCAGGAGTTTTCCACGAGTAGCAGCGAGGTTTGATCAGGAGTGATGTGAATTTGTAAAATTTTGCTCTGGCTCCTGAGGGAAGAACATACAATGGAAACAAGAGTAGGTGCAGAGGTGCCAGGGAGAAGCGTTGTCCGGGGGGCTTTCTCACACGGGGAACTTTGGAGACACTGCAGAGTGTCAGACTGGAGAGGTGCACATCAGGACACAGCCTGGGTCGGCAGCTCTAGTTGATTTGTGATGGAGTGGACACCACAAATACTCTATCAGGAAGGAAAACTAAAACCATTCTTTCCTCCCCACCCACCACTGCATGTGAACCATGTTTTGCTGCTTCCTTTTCCCTCAAATCCTCTTCTGCCTTCCTTTCAGTTTTCTGCACAAGACGACTTAGAGATCAAAGCCAATGGCAGAGGGAGAGGAACCATCTCGGTAGGTCGGTGTCCCATCCCTGAGATCATTACCTGGAGCTCAGAGTCCCCTTAGTTGGTGGAAATAAAGACAAGTTTAGACTCTAAGACAAGATTGAAATCAGCAAAAAAAAAAAAAAAATCTACTGTTTAGGGCACTACTATTTGCTATGAGCCAAACTAAAGACACTGCAATCCCCCCCTGACCCCGTCCTGGGGAAGTTGGTAAAAACATGGACTCCATGGAACAGGTGAGGAAATAGAGCTTCAGGAAGGCTTTCACTGAGGCAAGGGTCAAAGAAGGTAGAGGTCAAAGGTCATTGGACCTTTCTGCCCTTCCCATGCTGAGTCCCTGGAGGGGTGTCTCCTTCTTTACCCCACCAAGGGAAGAGTCTCCCTCCAGGGTGCTTCCCAATCCTCAGAGGCTAACTCCACCCTTCCTCCAGCATCCAAGCCAGCAGTTCTGTTACCCCAGGCCCCATGCCCTGGGCCAATGAGAGCAGCCCTCTTGTGCACCAATTTTAGGGCAGTCCGTCCTCAGGTTTCCAGCAATGGAATCATGGTTTAATTCCAGTCATTGTGTGACTTTGGGCATGTCACACTTCTCCTTGAGCCTCAGTTAAATTTAAATTCATTAAAATTAAATACGATTTAAAATTCACTCCCTCAGTCACACCAGCCACATTTCACATGCTCAATAGCCACATGTGGCGTGTGGCTACCGTACAGACAGGATACACAGAGACCATTGCCATCATTGCAGAGGACTCTACTACACAGAGCTGGTCTAGACTTCATTGGGCTTTCTGGTCACTGCACTCAGTAACTGAGGGGGCAGACTTGGCTGTGAATTCCCCACAGGGGCAGCGACCTGGGCAGGCAAGGACTGGCCCAAGAAGGAAAGGGAATGGGTGTGAATGTGCTCTGACACCTTCCCTGCCCTGGCAGATTCTGACCATGTACTACAGATCCCCAGAGTCCGGGGAGGCCACCTGCAACCTGTATCACCTGAATGCTACTCTTCATAGTGCCCTGGAAGGTAAGCCTGGACCCGAGGATGCCCAACCCTTCGTTTTTGGTTTTTATTTTAGCTACGTTTCAATAAATACATGTATTGCTTTATTCAGCCATTCAACAAATATTTACTGAGCATTTATTATGTGCCATGCCCTGTCTCCTGGCCCTGGGAACATAGGCATAAACAAGAAAAATATCTCCTCTTCTCCTGAAGCCCCCATTCTCAGAGGGGGAGACAAACAATGATACAACCATAAAAATATATTATTTGCCTACTGTTATTTATTTATAACATAAATGAATCTACATTGTAAAAATAAGTATATAGTATAATAGCAGTTGATGATAAGTACCATACAAAATAAAGCAGGAAAAAAATGATACAGTCTTGGAGGTGATCCAGGAGAAGCTCTCTGAGGAGATGGCATTTGAGCTGAGACATGAAAGAACTCTGAGGGTGAACCGTGGAGGATCAAAGGGAAAAATATTCCAAGCAGGCAGAGCAGCAAGTGCAAAGGCCCCTGAGGCAATAATGAGCTCACCTGGTTTGAGGAACAGCGAGGAGGTCAGTGTGGCTACAGAGAAGCAAGGGGTAGAGTTTTAGAAGAAAAAGTTGGAGAGGTGACAGAGGCAGATGGCCCAGGGACTTCAGTCTGGGGGCAGACTGTAGTGGGAGCCGTAGAGACTTCTGAGCAGAGGTGGGATGTGACCTAGCGTGGGTTTGGGGAGGCTTTGTCTGGTGGCTCTGGGGGAAACAGACTGTAGAGGGCAAGAGTGGGAACTGGGAGACTGAGAGGAGGAGGCTGCATAGTTCAGCAGGAGATGATGGGGAGGCTGTGGCTCTGGTTAGAAACGGTGGGATTCTAGAGTTCCCAGTGGGGGACCAAGAAGGAGGATAGAGGACACTGCCACTGGGAGCTCACTGTAGGCGTAGGAGGAAAAAGTCTCCCCAGGTCCAGGACTTTCAGGAACCGAAAGTGACCAAGGCTTTTGCCTTGGGTCCAAATTTCTTGACATGTCATCATCATTGTCACCACCACCCCCACCATAAACGGTTATAAAGCACTGATCAGATGCTGTGTTAAATGCTTTATTTGTATTAACTCACTTAATCCTTACCTGGTGGTTGGGAATATTATGATCCCATTTATAGATTAGGAAACCAAAGCACAGAGAGGTTAAGCAACTTGCCCTAAGTCACACAGCAGAACCAGAATTTGAACCCAGAAAGCTAACTCCAAAGGCTGTTTTCCCCAACCTCTAAACTTCTGCCTTCTCTCTGCAGAAAATAAAAAGGGGGAAGAGACTTTCCAACTCCGGATGGAAGCAAGGTCAGGGCACCAGGATCTTGGACTAGGCAGGAGGAAGGCCTCACTTCCTGGTATCCAGACTCCTGTGTACTGAGTGGAGCGTGGGAACCATCTAAGCCTATCCCTCCATGCTTGCCCCTTCATCTCATCTCCCATTCTGCCCCTACCCTGCCCTTCCATGCTTGCCTACCATCCAGCCCCCATCCTGTCATGTCCTGGGATGACTGCTTCCACCATGGTGAACATGCTCCAAATACCCAGAGCTGCTGGTCCAAGCCCCACGGCTCTTCCTCGTCCTCATCCTTCATTGTTTGTAGACACCCCAGCCCCTAACCCAGTCCTGCCCTCTCTCCCAAATACCCTCTACCAGGTCTGCCCCAGATGAAGAACATGCACTGAGGGCCTACTGAGTGTCAGGCTCTCTTCTAAGAGCTGGAGGCACAGATGTGAGCAAGGCAGCCCCGCCCTGCCTAGTGGAGTTCACAGCTTATCAGAGGAGACAGACAATAACAAAATAATCACCCAGAATCAATGTAAAGTGACAACTGTGATTTAATGTGGCAAAAGAAAGGTCCAAGAAGCTACAGGAGGGTAAATTAAAGAATGCTCTAGTCTTGGAAGTGGACAAAGCTTACCACAGGGAGTGACTCATCAGCTGAGATTGAAAAGATCAAAGGATGTTTCAGGGCAAAGGGGGTGAAGCAAGGATTCCAAGCTGAGACAACAGCATGTGCAAAGGTCCAGTGGCAAGAGAGACTGACACTTAAGAGCAATCAAATGAAGGCTGGGGTGGAAGAAGGTGAAGTGAAGGGGCGAGACAAGGTGTTTGGTAAAGGCTGCTAAGCAAGGATATGGCATATCGGATTCCTGTTTGTTAACGCTGTCCGCTTTGGGGGGCAGAGGAACGATGGGATACCCAGGAGGAGGCCATGCACTGGTCCAGGCAAGACACGATGGCAGTGGGAGCATGGGGGCGGGGAGGCAGGAGGAAGAGAGACTGGAGCTCTGAAATTCCCAGGTTCCAGGGCGATCGAGAGGCCACAATGACCATCATGGAGGTTTCCCTGCTTACTGGCTTCTACCCCAACCATGACGACCTCAAACAGGTAATGTAGGTCCCACCACTGAGCAGGATGGGGTGCCCTGGCCACACCCCACATTCCCAGTGTTGGCACAGGGCAGAGTCTACCCCTTGTCAGTGCCCCATGGTCACTTCTGGTGTCTCCCTGCCAAAACTTAGCCAGTCCTTGCCCTGATTGTGCCTCAGTTTCCCCAGCATTGGGGTTGATTGGGCAAAGACAGGGAGTTCTGAGAATTACTTCACACTGACTGAAGTTCCTAGGGCTGTGGGCCTTGGGGGTCTCTGCTAACTTGCAGTCTCACCTGTGCCCCAGCTCACAAGCGACGTCGAGATGTATGCTTTCCAGTACGAGACCAATACGAGACCCAGCGACAGCACCGTGGTCCTCTACCTGGAGAAGGTGAGGAGGGCTCGGCGTCCACCAGAGGCTTGTGGGCAGCCTAGTGGGCAGAGAGCCTATGGTCAGCAAGGTCCTCCTGGATGGTATTGCAAGAGGTCATGCCCCATCTGAGGTCAGCACCTCAGTAGTCAAGGCCACATGTGTGATCGGTAGTTGTGACCAAGGCCCTACGGTCAGTGTCCCATGGCCAGTGGCCCTGGTCAGCTCAAACAGGACTCCCTCCCCCAGCTCTCCCACAACGAAGACACGGTGCTGGGCTTCCGGGTCCACAAGATGCTGCAGGCGGAGTTCCTGCAGGCCGCCCAGGTCACGGTCTACGACTACTATGAGCCTTGTGAGCAGGGGGACGGGGTGGGGGTGGGGCGGAGGACTGGGAAGGGCCAGGCCAAGGGGGAGAGTAGAGGAGCCAGGCAAGGAAGGTGAAATAGGGCGTGACCTAGAAGGGCCTGGGCATGGGGCGGGGAAGAAGGGTGCTCAAAGGAACCTGAAAGGGTATAGCGACAGTGAGCGTGACCTTCCTGGATGGCGAAAGGGGAAGGAGGTACCTGGAAGAGGTTGGGTCGCAGCCCAGAATGGACTGGGTATGGCCCGCTGGGAATGGGCTAGGCAAGAAAGGGCGGTATCTTCAAAGGGGAAGGACCTCATGAGGGAAGGCTGGGCCCGGCCAGTCAGGGCGGTTCTGTGGGGCGGGGCCTACGGCAGACGAAAATTTGGGGGCGGAGCCAGGCGGCGCCCGGCCCACAGGACCGTAAGCCTAAGCCAAACTCAGGCACGCTCCCACTCTCGCAGCTCGGAGGTGCAGCTCCTTCTACAACCTGCCCACAGAGCGATCTGACCTGCGGAAGATCTGTCACAAAGACGTCTGCAGATGTGCCGAAGGTGAGGTCATGGGGGCACGAGGGCCGGGGCTGCCAGGCTAGGGGTCCAAGGAGCCTTTTGTCACCTCCTGAGTGCTGGCTGGGCTGAGTGTAGGCAGAGGGAGACCCAGCGAGATAGGAAGATAGAGACAGACAGAAGTTGGAGAAAGGCCAGACCCAGAGACCCGGGACTGGATAGGGGTCTGAGGGAAGGAAGCCCCTCCCTTAGTGCACCAGAGCAGCTGGCCCCCTCACCCTCCAGAACGGTGCACGACCCTGCGGAAGAACAGCGACCGGCTAAGGCAGGAGGAGCTCCAGGTGTTGGCCTGTGAGGCAGGCGTGGACTTTGGTGAGTTTGGGGTGTGGCGGGAGGCAGAAGACCCACCTGCAGGCCAGCCGCCAACACAAGCCCCTCTGCCCCCCTCCCCCAGTGTACAAGGCCAGGCTGAAGACTGTGGAGACCTCTGCCTCCAACCCCTACATCTACTACAACATGCAGCTCCAAGCCATCATCAAGAGTGGTATGTCCCAGGCGGCGTGGTCCCTACTCTGGGGCCCCATTGTGGGGAGGCCCAGGCCTGTGCACCCTCCCACGCTGGGTCTCCTCTTCTCCAGGCACAGATGCTGTCATGCCAAACACCATGAAGAAATTTGTCATCCACGCCACCTGTCTTAATTCTCTGGACCTGCAGGAAGAAGAGTCATACCTCATCATGGGCCAGACATCAGACCTGTGGAGAGTCAAATCAGAGTGCGTGGGGCCCCATGTTGCCCTGGGGACTCAGGCCTGGGCCCCCTTCCTACCACAGCCCAGTCCCTGGTGTCAAGATCGCTACCTCACCTGGCAGCAGGAGACTTGGGTTTCGGAGCCACACTGAATGGAGGTGCAGGCTGTGCCTGGCACAGAGGCATTGTCAATGTATATGCAGATCTGGTTTTCCAACAGAGGGTAGTAGACTCGGAAGAAGGGGAGCCTTTTTTAATCCCCAGATAAATGGACTAATGCAGGGGCATTTGACCTTTTGGCATCTTGGGCCACACATTAAATACACAAACACTAACAAAAAAAAGGCCTCATAATGTTTTAAGTAAATTTATGATGTTGTGTTGGGCCGCATTCTGAGCCATCCTGGGCCGCATGCAGCCTGCAGGCTGTGGGTTGGACGCCCCTGGACTAGTGGCTTGGGGATCCAAGATGGTTCTGTGGAGTAGACACTGTAGACTGAGGCTCTGAGAGGCTGCCAAGCAGGGCAGAGGGGAAGGCAGGGATGTCTCCATGCCTCTGGGGGCACCAGGCTCTCCTCACCCTCCTTCCTTTCCTCGCCACAGTTACACCTACGTCCTGGGCAAGGAGACATTCCTCATGCATTGGCCAGAGCAAGGAGACATGGAAAAGAAGGAATTATTGGACCAGCTGGAGGGATTTTCAGAATATGTGAGCACCCATGGCTGTGAGTCTTGAGAACCTGAGGCCTCTGCAGCTCTCAGGGTTGTCTCCAAGCAGGCCCAAGCCACTGGGTTTAACCTCGGATGAAGAGTGTGGAATATCATGCCCAAGCTCCAGACATCTGTTCCTGCACAGCCTGCCCTGGAATTGCCTGCACCTGCCCCCTCCCTCTCTCCTGCTCCATTCCAATCGCACTGGCCTCCTTTGTGTCTTTTCAATGCCCAAGTCAACTCCTACCTCAGGACCTTTGCACTCACAGTCCCCTCTACCAGATACCCCCATCCTCCAGATATCTGCATAACGAACCCTTCCCTTATTTGGAGGAGGTGTTTAAAAGTCACCTCCTCAAAGATACTTGATTTAATCATGTATCTAAAATAGACCCCCTCTCATCACTCTCTCTCTTTCCTTACTCTGTTTTATTTCCTCAATAACACTTATAAAAATATTGTATATGATATCTATTAGTTTGGTTGTTAAATGAGTGTTTCCCCTGCTCAACAATGTCAGCTCCTTAAGACAAGGGCTGTATCTGTCTTGCTCACAGTATTTCCAGTTCCTACAGCAAGGAAGCTGGTATCCAGTAGATGCTTCAGAAATTACTGTGAATGAATAAATTGATGAATGAGTTTAGTGTCCACCCTGCACCTGATGGAAGCTTGACAGACAACCCCAAGCAATTGAGGGGCCAAGACAGGGGAAGGAGAAGGTGAATGAGTTTCATCAATGTGGAAAGGGGCGGGAGTGGGGAGCCTGACAAGCCAAGGTAGCAGCCCATGCATGTCCAGGGACACACACCCCAGGAGTGCTGGAGGGACTGCAAGACATCCAGGATAGCTTAAACTTGGAGTATGAAAGAGGGAAAGGGTTAGAGGGAAGAAGAGAAAGATGGGCCTGAGGAGGCTACCAGGAAGGTCGACTTCATAAAGGGCTTTGAATAACAAGCCAAAGGGCTTGCTTATTATCAGGGGCAGTGGGGAGCTATGGAAGGCTTTTGAGCAGCAGAGGAATTGACCATTCCTGTGGTAGAAGGCGCAGCTGGTTGATGGGTGGAAACTGAGATGATGGCCAAAAACCTGAGGAGGAAGCTGGAGCTGTGGGGCTCACCTCTCTGTGTTTCGGTTTCCTCATCTCTAACATTACTTCCTTCAGACAGTTGTTAGTACCTAGCACATAGTAAGTGCTCAATAAACATTCACTAGCCTTAGTATCAGTGAGCCAGATGAAAGTGCATGGGGAGGGAGAATTGCTACAATGCACACAATAGTCAGAAGAAAATCAGGTCACAGCAATCCCTGCTCAAAACCCTTCTAGGCTCCCATTGCTTTCACACTCCAGCCCACAAGGCCCTGCACTGTGGCCCTATCACTTCCCTGACCCCTGTCCCCCCACGCTCCGCCTCACTCCATTCCAGCCACACTGGCCTCCATGGTCCCCAGAAACTCCAAGCTGTTTTTTGCCTCTGGGACTTTGCGCAAGCTGTTCCCTCTGCCCACAACACTTTTCCCAACACTGCTTTTGCCTATCCTTCGAATCTCTGCTCAAAGAGGCCTCCTTTATCTAGCCACCCTGGGTAGATGAAATTGGACCCTTCCCCTGAAGTTACCTCTCCCAGCAGCCTGTTTGTTCCCTTCAGAGTAAACGTCACAGTGCATAACGTAGGTTCTTTACCTGCACCTTTGCTGTCTTCTCCCCTGGGCTGGGAGCCCCAGGAGAGCAGGGAAGCTGTCTGTCTTCATGACAGCAGCTCCCTTGAGTCCTGGTGCACAGAACATGTCATTTTGCTGAATGTGTGATTGAATAAACAAAAGAGTAAAAGAGAGATTGAGAGAGAAGGAAGGGAGAAGGGGAAAAAAGGAGGGAGAGATAAAAAGAAAGAGAGGAATGGAAGGAAGAAGAAGGGAAAGACAGAGGAAGGAAGGAAGAGAAAGGGGGGAAGAGGAGGAGGCTCATGACCTGTTTTTTACAGCCCTCAAGTCAAGAATGATTTTTACATTTTTAAAGGTTTAAAAAGAAGGAGAAGGAGAATGTGCAACAAAAACTGTATGCAACCTGAAAATGTACAATATTTATTATCTGGGCTTTACAGGGGGAAAATGTGCCTACCTCTAAGTTACTGCATTAGTTATCTATTGCTATCCAACAAATTGCCCTAAAACTTAGAGGTTTAAAGCAATTTAGAGCAATAAATATTTATTATCATTCAGTTTCGCAGGTTAGGAATCCCCAGGGAGCAGCTTAGCTGCATAATTTGGGCTCAGGGACTCTCTCATGTGGTGACAATCAAGATGTCAGCTGAGGCTGCTGTCATCTGAAGTCCTGACGGGCTGAAGATGCCACCTCCACAGCAGCTCACACACATGGCTGGCAGGTCAGTTGTGGTTGTTAGGGGTAGGACTGAGTTCTTTGCCATGTGCACCTCTCCACAGGTAGCTCAAATGTCATCACAATATGGCAGCTGGCTTTCCCCAGAGCAAGTGATCTAAGAGGAAGAGCAAGGAGGAAGCCAGGATATCTTTTTATGACCTAGCTTCATACAGCACACGACGTCCTCTCCAAGACACTCTGTTGGTCACATGAGCCAGCACTATTCAGTGTAGGCAAGGACTACACTGGGCATGCCTACCAGGAGGCAGGGATCATTGGGGCAATCTTGGAGGCTGCCAACCACAGATAGTAAGTGACAGAGCTTGGGGTTTGAACCCAAACAATCTGGCTGCAGAGTCTATGTACTCACCACCATGTACAGATGTCCCTCCATGGCAAAAGGTGGGGGCACTGTTATTTATTTAATTTTAAATGTGACAACTCTGTTGTCTTTTTTTAAGATTTCATTTATTTATTTTTAGAGAGAGGGAAAGGGAGGGAGAAAGAGAAGGAGAGAACCATCAATATGCGGTTGCCTCTCACACGGCCCCCACTGGGGGACTGGCCTGCAACCCAGCCACGTGCCCTCACTAGAAACTGAACCAGCAACTCCTTGGTTCACAGCCAGTGCTCAATCCACTGAGCTACACCAGCCAGGGTGGGGACACTTTTTAAATAGGCCTTATTATTATATCAGTTTTAGATTTATAGATAAACTGGGAAAATTGTACAAAGAACTCTCATATACCCCTGCAAATTTTCCCCTATTATTTTTTCCTTTTTTATTTTTTTTTATTTTTCACTTACAGTTGGCATACAATATTATATTAGTTTCAGATGTATACCCCAGTGATTAGACATTATATAACTTACTAAGTGATCATCCCAATAAATCTAATGCCCACCTGACACTATGTAGTTATTAGAGTATTACTGACTGTATTCCCTATGCTGTACTTTACATCCCTGTGACTATCTTGTAACTGCCAATTGCTACTTCTTAATCCTTCATCTTTTTCACCTACCCCCCAATCTCTACCCAACTGGCACCCATCAAAATGTTCTCTGTATCTATGAGTCTGTTTCTGTTCTGCTTGTTCATTTATTTTTTTTTAGATTCAATTGTTGATAGATATTTATTGCCATTTTATTGTTCATGTTTTTAATCTTTTTTTTCTTCTTCTTAAAGAAGACCCTTTAACATTTCCTGTAATACTGGTCTGGTGGGGATGAACTCCTTTAACTTTTTCTTGTCTGGAAATCTCTTTGCCTAACCTTCGGTTCTAAATAATAGCTTTGCTCAGTACAGTAACCTTAATTTTAGGTCTTACTTTTCCACACTTTGAATATTTCTTGCCAATCCCCCCTGGCTGCAAAGTTTCTATTGATAAAACAGCTGAAAGTCTTATGGGAGCTCCCTTGTTGGTAGCTAACTTCTTTTCTCTTGCTGCTTTCAAGATTCTCTCTTTGGCCCTGCCCAGTGTGGCTTGGACGGGTGTGGTCCCGCATACTGAAAGGTCACTAGTTCAATTCCAGGTCGGGGCACATGCCTGTGTTGCAGGTTCAGTCCCAGTCAGGGTGCACACGAGAGGCAACCGATCTCTGTGGTTGTGGTTCTCCTATTATTACCATCTCATGTTATTATAATACATTTGTTTTACTTAATAAACCAAACTGATACGTTAGTATTCCCTGAAGTCCACAGTTATCACCTAATGTCTTTTTCCAAGATCTTATCCAGGATACCATATCACATTTAGTTGTCATGTCTCCTTAGGCTCCTTGTGGCTGTGACAATTTCTTGGACTTCTCCTTGTTTTGATGCCCCTGAGAGTTTTGAGAAATACTGTTCAGGAATATTGTAGGATGTCCCTTTACTGGAATGTATCTGACGTTTTCTCATGATTAGACATGTGGGGTCACAGGTTTGGGGGAGGAATGTCACAGAAATAAAGTGCCTCTTCCATCATCTTATATCAAAGGTATTTATGATCAACATCATGACAACTGGTGTTGTCATACATGATCAACTGACTGAAGCAGTGTTTGTTGGGTTTCTCTGCTGTAAGACTACTGTCCCCACTCCCTTTTCCATGATGGGCTCCCTGGAAGGAAGTCTGTCTGTGCTGTCCATTCTAAAGAGATGGAGTATCTACATGAATTATTTAAAACTCTTCTGCATGGGAGATTAGTCTCTTCTCCCTCAGTTATTATTTTATTCAATTCTTTATTTATATCAGTAAGGATTCATGGATATTTACTTGGCTTATAATCCAGTACTACTTGATTCTGTTGCTGAAATCATTCCCATGTGGGCACTGGGAGCTCTTTCAGTTGGCTCCTAGTGGGTAAATGTAAACTTTCATGTATATTACTAACTTAGATCTTAATCGTATTGGCAGTTTATACTTCCACTCTTCCAAAGATTAAGGCTTTTATTTTTTAATGACATGACATTCATTTTGTTTCTTTTATAAGTTCAACTTAAACATTGCAATAATCTGATGCAGAAAATTCAGCTTCTCAAGTCAAGGGAAAGGGGGTCAGAGAAAAATGGAAGAAATATTAACTTATTTAAGAAAAAAAGATGTCCTGGCTGGTGTGACTCAGTGGATTGAGTGCCAGCCTATGACCTAAAGCGTTGCTGGTTCAATTCCCAGTCAGGGCACATGCCTGGGTTGTGGGCCAGGTTCCCAGTAGCGGGTGCTTGAGAGGCAACCACACATTGCGTTTCTCTCCCTCTCTCCTTCCCTTCCCTTCTCTAAAAATAAATAAACACAATCTTAAAAAAAGAAAAAAAGAAATTACCCAATCTCAACAACAGAATGTAGGACTAAAAGGTCTAACATTCCTGTCATCAGAATCCCAGAAAGACAGGGGAAAAGAGCATAATACAGAAAAAAATATTTCAAGAAATAATGGCTGAAAACCCTACAAACGTCAAACACCACAAGTCTATAGATTCAAGAGGTTCAGCAAACCCCAAGCAGAATAAACTCAAAGAAATCCATGCCTGGACCCATCATAATCAAAATATTTTCTGCTGGATTGCCCTGACAGCAGCTTGGGCTGCGCCATGCTCCCTCCAAGCTGTGGACTTCTGCCCAGCCAGTGCCGTTGTCTCCTTCCAGCCACCATCACGATCACCTACAAGGACCTCATCAGCCACAATATGTTCTCCATCTATAAGATCCAGGAGATTGAAGATGGACTGTGCCTGGGCGTAGAACAGAGGGTAATACTGATGACTCACTCATTGGTGGAAATGCCTCCACACCCAGGGCAAAGGTACCAAATGTGTAGTAATCGCTTATGTTGATATTGTCATGAACCATCATTGGCAAGAAAATAGCTTCACAAAAAAAGCCTGCAGGAAGCACCGTATTTTTCGGACCATAAGATGCACCTAGGTTTTAGAGGAGGAAAATAGGAAAAAAAATTTTTTTTGAAGCAAAGAATGTAGTAAAATATTTAATAACACAAATAACATTCAGACTATAATTCAGCTACACTCAGACTATAAGATGCACCCCAATTTTCCTCCCAAATTTGTGGGGGGGATGTGTGTCTTATAGTCTGAAAAATACAGTACATCAAAGATGACATGAAATCAATCACAGGGAAACAGAAAGAGTAAAGCCTGTCATGACAGGGGCTGCAGGACAAAGCCAGCACATCCTTGCTACTTTAAAAAACTACCTGTTCTTTATTGGTGAAAACATAAATCCAGACAGTGTGGTTGCTCTGCTGGGCTACCATGAGGATGGTGTGACCCCATGTATGATTTTCCTTAAGGATGGTTTAGAAGTGGAAAAACATGAATAAATTTGACAATTTGGATCGACCGCCTGTCATCATAACTGGCTGCTGCTTTTCATCCACACACCATAACCAGGACGAATGGGACTGATGGTGTCTAGGACAAACGGGACAAATGGGGCTGATGGTATCAAAATCAATGGTATCTTCATTGATTTTGACCTTGATTTATTTGGAGTGGAGGCATTGTTTTTAAGAAAAACATGTTGTGGAGGTGGTCTAAAAATAAAATATGTTTAAACTCAACTGCTGAAAACTAAAGACAAAGAAAAACTGCTGAAATCAGCCAAGGAGGGACCAGCCATTGCACACAAAGAACGATCTCGATGACGGCAGATTTCTCATCGGAAAACATGCAGGATGGAAGGCAGTGGAACCATATTTCTCAAGTTCTGAAAGAAAAGAACTGTCAACCTAAAATTCTATATGCAGTGAAAATATCCTTCAGGAATGAAGGTTAAATAAGGACATTCTCAAAGAATAACCAAGAAAATTTGTTGCTAGCAAACCTGCTCTAAAAAATGATTAAAAGGAGTTCTTCAAATGGAAGGAAAATAATACCAGAAAGTTAAAACTTCAGGAACAAAGACCAAGAGAAATGATAAATTTCTGGTTAAATATAAGAGACTCTCTCTCTCTCTCTCTCCCTTTAAGTTCTTTAAAATATTTTATGGCTGAGCCCAGCTGGTGTAGCTCAGTGGATTGAGCACGGGCTGGGAACCAGAGGGTCCCAGTTCGATTCCCAGTCGGGGCACATGCCTGGGTTGCGGGCCAGGTCCCCAGTGAGGGCCATGTAAGAGGCAACCATACATTGCTCTTTCTCTCTCCCTTCTCTTCTCTCTGAAAATAAATAAATAAGATCTTTATTTAAAAAAAAACAACAACAACAAAAAAAAAAAAGTTTAAAAAAAAATATTTGATGGCTGAGACCCAAAATTAAAACGACTGATGACATTTTCAATGTATATGGATGTTACACATGTGACAACTCCAGCGTAAAAAGGGGAGGGGAGGGAACTAAATAGTGGCTTTGCATTCCATTCGAAGTGATAAAATATCAGTTCTAAGTAGACCAGGAAAACTGCAGTATGCATATTGTGATCCCTAGAGCTACCATTAAAGAGAGAGCTCATAGCCCTGGCCGGTGTAGCTCAACACATTGGGTGTCGGCCTGCAAACTGAAAGGTTGCTGGTTTGATTCCCAGTCGGAGCACATGCCTGGGTTGCTGGCCAGGTCCCTGGTTGGGGGTGTGCAAGAGGCCAATCTATGTTTCTCTTGCACATCAATGTTTCTCCCACTCCTTCTCTCTCCCATCTGCTCTCTCTAAAATAAATAAAGAAAATCTTTAAAATAAAATTTCAGCTTGAAGGAACATTGCTGTCAGCTGGCCTAAGTTCGAGTTCTGGCTATGCCATCTGCAAGCTGGGTGTCCTGCATGGTTTGCTTAAGTGCTCTGAAATTCGGGTTCCTCATTTGCAAAAGGGACAGTGGCACCTAGGAAGAATGCTTAGGAATGACTTGATAGGCTAGAGCCCCACAGAGTGCCTGCCACCCAGCAAGGCCTGGATACACTCAGAGTATTTTTGCTACTATGATTTCTTCACTCAACAGATTCATTTGAGCAGAGCCGCAGACAAGTTACTCAACTTCTGCACATAATGCATTCCTGGAAATGTATTCAAAGCTGATTTTGCAAAACACAAACAACCGATTTCTGTGTTGTAAAGGACTTCTATTTACCGAGGACTACGCAAATTATGAAATCCCAAATTCCTTCTTACCAGTTAAGTGTCATTGCCAAAGATGTATTTCCAGGGTTTCACACATGTTGTTTGAAAAAACAATTGGATTGCCCTGACCGGGTGGCTCAGCTGATTATACACCAAAAGGTCTGCTTCCTGGTCTGGGCACATGCCTGGGTTGTGGATTCAATCCCCGGTCAGGGCGCATATGGGAGGCAACCAATTGATGTTTCTCTCTCACATCCACCTCTCTCTCTCTCCTCTCTCTTTCTTTCTCTCCCTCCTCTCTCAAATCGATTTGGAAAGATTGAATTGATCTTACTGTGTATATTTTGGTTCTAATTACAAAAGTGATGAAAGTGTGTTGCCCAAAATAATTCAGTTGCTAGAGAAATACGCAATGTGAGGAGTAAAGGTGCTGTGGAGACCCCACACAGAAATGCCCACGGATGGTTCTTGTGTGCCCAGGGAGGGACAGTGCCCCCAGCATCAGCCAGGTCCCAGGTGCCAAAGCATAGGAATACAGGAAATTAAAGAAATGGTTAATTCAGCATGTTTAATACTTCAGTAGGCCTTTCTAAGTTGCCATCTTCAAAGGTTCTAACAAGGGACGCTCTCTCCAACGGTTTCAAGATTTCCCTACTTCCAATTCTGGGCATTCCCAAATGTCTTCATTTGGTTACACTGAGGGGAAATTTGACTAGATTGCAAAAAGCATACACATGCTTCAACTGTGTCCACTTCCTCTATAATTAAACATATGGTCACCAGCTTAAACCTCAAAGGGCCCAGCTAAAGGTCAAGATTTGCGGCTTTTGGCCCAAGTTTCACTTGCCTCCACTATCCTGTCTTCTCACTAAGCCCAAGGCACATTGACCTTCCACTTCCTGCAGACCAAGCCCTTTCCCACCTCAGGACCTTTGCACACACTGCCCCCTCTGCCCTGAACCTCTTCACTTAGACAACTGCTATTCACCCCATGAGCAGATTCTTGCAATCGGAAAAACAAAACAACCCAAAAAATCCTGTTCTCCCATTTATAATACTACTCCCCGCTTCATAGGGTTGCTATGAGGATCGAGTAAGATACATATTTTAAAACACTTAGCACAGTGTTTCAGAAAGTGTTAGGATTCAGCTCAAGAGGCACCTTCCCAATGAAGTCCTCCCTGACCACCCTAACCAGATCAGGTCCCCATGTGTTATTCTTTCTCATGGTTCTCTCCATCAGGGGACTGGGGGGAGGGGGGAGGAATATACCATAAATATAATTAAATAATTACCCGCAATATCATCTGCTTCATGTTTCTCTTTCCATTAAGACTATGACTCTGGAAGGGCAGAAATGGTGCCCAGCACCACGTTAGGCCATCTGAAGCACCTGATACATACACGTCTGTCAGATTAACGAATGGATCAAATGAGCTCCAATTTGACTGTTATCAGCACATCCATTTTCTCCCTTTCCACACCTTTTTGTAAAGACAAAGGATAAAATGCAGTAATGCTCACACCACTGCACAGCCAGCCACATCTAGTCCTCCCCCAACCAAAAAAAAAAAAAAATCTCAAACAGAACTGTTGGTGGGTAGGCAGCGCCCTCGTGTGATCGCTGAAAATGTTTGCTTTTCTGTTCCTGTACAATGCTAACATTCAATACTCTGGTTAGATACTCTGTTTGTCCTTCCAGATCAAGTCTCCCTCTTCTCCCCGCAACTCTGTGCCCTGAGAGGCTGACAGCATGACCAGCTCCCTGCTCTCCTTGCCTTCTGGTGCAAACACTGAAAGGCTCCAGCAGAAGATGGGAGTGTGGGAGGAGAGAGGGCAGGGTCTTTATTCTCCCGTCCTTGGTCATAGGCTGGATCCAGTGACTCAGTTTTAAAGTTCAGAAGGAGGCAGAAATGATACAATGTGACTTCCTAGGCTAGGTCGTGAAAAGATACAACTTCCACCCTGCTTTCCTTCTCTTGAATCACTTGCTCTGGGGAAGCCTGCTGCCAAGATGGGAGTATACTCAGGCATATCCAGGAGGGAGAAATTGAGGCATTCCACCAACCAGCACCCTTCTGCCAGCCACGTGAGTGAGCCACCTGGGAAGCAGATCACCCAGCCCCAATCAGACCCTCAGGTGACTGCAGCCCCCACAGACATCTTGACAGCAACCCTATGAGACCCTGAGCCAGAAAAGCCCAGCAAAGCCACTTCTAGATTCCTGACCCACAAAAACCATATGAAATAATGAGTTTGGGGATAATTTGTTACGCAGTGACAGAGAACTACTACAACTGCTAACAACGGTCCCACGCTCCCACCTCGGGGCCCTTTGCACGTGCTGTTGGCTCCGTTTGGGACCCTCTTCACCCACCTCCCTCAGGTCTGCCCTCAGACGCTACTTCCCGTCGCCTCCTGTGATGCCCCTTTTTCCTTCTCCCTACCTCAGTTCATGTTTCTTCTAGCGCTTATTTCCTGTGTGTTTGTGTATATATATAAAATTCCTTGTCTGTCTCCCCTACTAGCATGCCAGCTCTCTGAGGGCAGGGGTCCTAGTTTTGTTCAATGCTCTATCCACAGTACCTGGAACAGCACCTGGCGCAGAGTAAGCACTCGGAATGGTGGCCACTGGGAGGAGAATCCAGCAGTCCTGATTCTTGTCACAGCTGGATGAGTTTCCCACTCGTTTCCTGCCCATTCGGTGCCCACCCTGGCCAGGGGATGGGACATAGCTGTGACCTCCCGTTCCACTGGGTAAGAGTGATTGGCAACTACAAGGGGAAAGCCCCTCCACATCCCCCCACCTCCCTCAAGACAAACCCCAGGCCCCCTGCGCGGCCTCCAGCCCCTGCCCGAGAGAGCCGTGAGCTGTTTGCATTCGCCGACAGTCGTCTCCACACACACACACCGCTGTGGGAATCAAGTAGAAAACATTAGAGCGCCTATTTTTTAAATCTCCATTTTTTGTTTGCTAAACAATATATTTATGTATATATAAATATATTATCATAAAATAATCTACAGAATCTATTGGTATAACTGTACTTGTATGTCATTTATAAAGGAACATCCATCTGGGGGTGGAGCTTCAATATTTTTACTGATGGGGTGCACAGTTGGAAAAAAAAATGGAGTCATCTGTTCTCATGTAATTTTGCCCCGCAGAGGCCATGTGGCAACGTCCGGAAACGTCTTCAGTTGCCGACCACCGCGGGGAGGGGCGCCGCCGGAATGGGGGGGCCACCAAGGACGTCGCTCAGCGCCCGACAGTGCGCACCCCAAGATGTCGGCAGCGCAGAGGCTGAGAAGCCCCGGCCTGAAGCACCAGACTCCTGACTCCGGGGTCTTTGCACCAGCTGCCTGTCCTCCCCACTCCATCATTCGCCTAGCTAACACCTCAAACTTCGAGCTGTTCCCTCCTCCAGGAAGCCGTCCCCGCTGCCCGCGGGCTGCGTCAGAGCTGCTTCTCAGGACCCCTCCAGACCCTGCGCGCGGCCCGGCTCAGGCGCGCCTTGCTGGGATTCTACAGGCGCCTCCCCCAACCCCAGGGCCTGTCCCTGCGGACTCGCAGCGCTGGGGACCCTGGGACTAGTTCGCCTCCTAGTTTGCATGCCAGGCGCTACTAAACGTCCTACCCGGGGTCTCGAATTCTGGCAAATACCCACGCAAGCACACAAACACACACACACACCTAGAGTGTAGTCACTCTTATCATCCCCATTTTACAGAGCGGTACACTGAGGTTCAAAGAGGGACTCTGCCAGATAAAAGGCTCAGGGAGAGTAGGGTCCTAATTAGTGCCAGATTCCTGGGGGAGTGGACGGTGAGGAACTAGGGGAGAGCTAGCTTGGGGGGGCGGCAGTGCGGAGACTCCCCGCGGCCTTCCCAGGCAGCCCCGCCCCCACGAGGGACGTGAAGACGCGGACCCGCGCAGCGTGGGGACATGTGACCGACTGCAGAGGCCGCACCGCCTCCCCCACCCAAGGTCTGCGCGCTCCGCCGCAGGGTGCAGACCCCAGGAGCCCTCCTGGGTTTGGGCAGCAAGAGCAGAGGCGGAGCCGGGGCGGAGCCAGCGCACAGCCCCGCACCCACCCATCGAAAGCGAAAGAGGGGGCCAGGAAGGAAAGGCGGAGCTGGCCCGGAGCCCCGCCCCCTGCCCTGCGCGCTGCTGGACTGCCGGGCGCGCCCAAGTACGGGGGTCGACGAGCGCGCAGTGCGGACCCTCGCGGGTACCTGCGCAGCCGCCACCATGTCTCAAGAAGGTGTGGAGGTAGGAGATGACTACGACCGGGCCGGGGCCCCCGAGAGGCGCCAGGGAGGGGCAAGGGCCGCAAAGAGGGCTTCGCAGTTCCTGGGTACTCCATCCGAAGCTCAGACCTTTCCCTGGCTGGCGCTTGTGCCCCCCTCAGGAAGGAGAGTGACTGCCACCGCCCCCTGAGCAAAACGCGGCCTCCTCGACGAAAAGCGGGGGCTGCAGTGTCAAGGGTCAGAGGCCAGAGGTTACCTGGCCGGCCTCCTCCCGAGCCTGGGACGCTCGCCCCAGTCCACACCCTCCCCCAAAGCCCAGAGGGGACTTTGGCTTTTTCCAGGAAATGCCTTGGAAGGATGCAGGTGGGAGGTGCTGAGGCCAAAACCAAGGGTCAAGTTCGGGCGGAGAGGAGAAAGACCGAAGATGGGGGAGGGGGGATCGTTCTTCTCCTTACACCTTCGGAGCCTACCTGTCCCCTCCATCCCCCAGCTGGAGAAGAGTGTCAGGCGCCTCCGGGAGAAGTTTCATGGGAAGGTCTCCCCCAGGAAGGCGGGGACTCTGATGAGGAAATTTGGCAGCGACCACACCGGAGTGGGCCGTTCCATCGTGTATGGTGAGCGGGCAGGCGGGCCGGGGTCCTGGTTCTGGTAGGGGTTCCGCGCGAGGGGAGCGTGGTCGGTGAGGAAGGCAGAAAGAGGTGCTGAGATCCTCTCCTTGTCTTTATTGGGGCTCTGGGAACCTGAAATTCCCACAAGATCCTTCAAGGGCCCTTCACTGACACTTACTCTCCCCACCAGGGGTAAAGCAGAAAGATGGACAGGAACTGAGTAATGACCTGGATGCCCAGGTAAACTGCCCCCCCCCTCCTCAAAGGACAAGGTAACCGGTGAGGGAGAACAGTGGGAACCCAGCCCATCCATCCATAGTGAGCCCCCTCAGTGCACTGCCAGTCCACAACTCAGGGTCCAGACACATTTACTGCTTCTCTTCTCAGCCAGGGAGCTTGCGAACAGTATGCGTTCATTACATGCTGATGGTATTAAGTGGGGGAGAGAGACACGAAACTGACCAGTGACAGCAGCCAGGATTAATGTCATCATAGAGGAGCCCTGGAGGTCAGAGAAAGCTTCCTCGAGGATGCGCTGCCAACACGCTGGAGAAGAGTGACCCCTGAGAATGGAGGGGTCAGAAAGGGTCTTCTAGAAGAGAGAATGGTGTGAGCAAAGAACACAGTCTGGGATGAGCAGGAGATGAGGAAGAGAGAGGGGCAGGGAAGCTCAAGTGCTGGATGGATGGATGGATGAAAGGCTTTGAGACACAGGAGCACCATGGCCACGTTGCCCTCTGCATGGCTTTGGTGGCTGATGCACTGTGGATTTTGCCTTCTTGAAAGGCCCAGCATTGAGTTGTTAAAGAGTATAATAAAGTATTTATTATACTCTTTACATTTATACCTATAAGGAGATTGGTAAAATAACAGCAAAGAGTAGCACTGATAGAGCACTTCCCTTGGAGCAGGACTCCAGGAATTTTACCTGTTGACTCATTTCATTGCCACAGTGGCCCCATGAAACAGGTCCCATTATTTATCACCTCATTTTACAGATGAGGAAACCGAGACACAGAGCGAGGAAGTCACTGGCCAGGATTACGCAGCATGTGGGAGGCCACTGGGACTTGAACCCCAGCCACACAGATTCAGAGCCTGGGCTCTGAGGTGCCCGTCATTAGGAACCCGGGGGTGGGGGATGGCTTGGCCATGTTCCCACAGCTGGAAGTGGTGGGGGTGGGGGCTGTCGAACTTGCTTCCATCTGAACCCAGAGCTGGAACACGTAGCCTAAAGCAGCATGATTTCAGAGAGGCAACATCTTAATGCCAACAAGCAAATGACATTTGCAAGCAGGACGGGAGTATGAGGTCCAGACTGCCTCACCACACTCACTGAGGGTGATCTCAGGCAAGCCCTCCCCTGGCTCTGGGCCTCAGTTTCCCCACCTCAGCAATGGGGACAACGAGTGAACCCACCTCTCAGGACTGCTGTAAGGGTAACTGAGTAAGCGAGTGCCGCTCAGTCAGCTCCCTGTGAGTTAGGAACACTCCGCTCTTACATGGAGCCAAGATCCCTCCCCCAACAAATAAGGTGAAAAGAGGCCTGAGCTGAATCCTCAGCCTCTGCCCGTGGTGTCTCCACCCAGGACCCACCAGAGGACATGAAGCAGGACCAGGACATCCAGGTGAGTCCAAGACATGGGGATGGGGAGGTGGAGCAGGGAGGCCATCCGTGGGGAAGAGGTATGTCTGTCGGAGAGTAGCGCTGACATGTGTTTATTTGGGGGGAGGAGGAGTGACCACACTGTAATGCCTACCTGCCCGATTCCACAGGCAGTGGCAACCTCCCTCCTGCCACTGACGGAAGCCAACCTGCGCATGTTCCAACGTGCCCAGGAAGACCTCATCCCTGCCGTGGACCGGCAGTTCGCCTGCTCCTCCTGTGACCATGTCTGGTGGCGCCGCGTGCCTCAGCGGAAGGAGGTAACAACTCAACCCCTGACCTCAATTCTCCTGACTGCCCTAAACTCCACTCCCAACCCCCACCCTCAGTGTCTGAGGCTCTGATTTAAGAACATCAGCCTCTGGGAGCTCAACCTTGGTCTCAGACCCCAGCTCCCACCCTGAGCTGGACATCTGACCTTTAACTTGAGGAGCTCAGCCCTTACCCCAGAGCTTGACTTCTGACTGCACTGTTTGACAGCTACCTCAGAGGTCAAACCTGACCTGAAACCACAACCCCAAATCTGACTCTGGGTCCACTAACCATTGGTGGGCTTGTGGTACATGCTTAAGAACCAGCTCTTGCAGCATCAGAGGGACCCCAGATTTGTAGTGTTTACCAATTTCCATGGTGTAAATATTCCTACTGTGGCCAATAATCAAGCTACCAGAGCTCCCCTTTGACAGGGAGCCTGTTCCCTTTTTCACACCCGCAGGTGTCCCGGTGTAG
The DNA here is from genome assembly GCA_004026765.1 of Micronycteris hirsuta. Taxonomy (NCBI): domain Eukaryota; kingdom Metazoa; phylum Chordata; class Mammalia; order Chiroptera; family Phyllostomidae; genus Micronycteris; species Micronycteris hirsuta. Next base: position 244,672 of record PVJI01000507.1, read on the forward strand.
GAAATGCCGGAAGCGCTATGAGCCAGTGCCATGTGATAAGATGTGGGGCCTGGCTGAGTTCCACTGTCCAAAGTGCCGGCACAAGTTTCGGTGAGGCACCCCTTAGACCTGACCTCCCTGCCCTGGCCCCACCCCAGCACAGCCTCACCCTCACCCTCAGACCCTCATGGCCCTGCCTGCCCCCAGGGGCTGGGCACAGATGGGGTCCCCATCCCCTTGCTATGGATGTGGCTTTCCCGTGTATCCGACACGGATCCTCCCTCCGCGCTGGGACCGGGACACGGGGCACCGCAGCACCCACACCCACTCCTGCTCAGCTGCTGACTGCTACAACCGGCGAGGTAAGGGCCTGGCGTGTGCCCTGTGGCTTCCCCCTACTTTGGGCAGTCTGTTTTGCCTTGATTCAGCAACCTCTAGGGTCTTAAGTACCAAGGTCTCACTCCCTGTGGCCACTCCCCATGGCATCAGCACCTCCTTCCATGTCTTCTATGCCCCACCCCAGTCTCTGTGGCCTTCAACACTACCTCCCACAGCATCAGCCACCTTCCATGGTCCTGCCCATGAGGCTCTGTAATTTTCCTCCAGTGGCCCATGGCCTCTGCCTCTGTGGTCTCTCTATTCTTGGTTCCTGTTTTGTCTCCTGGAGCCTCAGATGATGCCCATGTCCCTGGGTCTCCTGTGGCTTTGACACCTGTGACTTTCAACTCTGAACTTCCTATAGCTCTGAGCCTGTGGCCTCAGCCCCTCCCCTTCCCAGATCCCCCATGGCCTCAGACCCCTTGCCCCCAGCCTCTCATGTGACCTCAAGCCCGTGGACCTCAGAACCCCTCCCTTCCCAGAGCCCCACGTGCCTGGGACATCCTGTGCACACCCCAAGAGCCGGAAGCAAAATCACCTGCCCAAAGTCCTGCACCCCAGCAACCCCCACATCAGCAGTGGCTCCACTGTGGCCACCTGCCTGAGCCAGGGGGGCCTCCTAGAACACCTGGACAACCTCATCCTGGAGGACCTGAAGGAGGAAGAGGAGGAGGAGGAGGAAGAGGAGGAGGGCGGGCATGGGGAGTGACCCCTGCCAGGTGCAGATGCAAACCAGACACAGTGTGTGGATATTTTGTGTTGTTATAAAATATGAGCTCAAACCGAGATCTAAGTGCCCTTGGGGAGCCACCTGGGTCGGAGATGTTGGCATGGGGATTCCTGGGTCCTGTTTTCAGTGTCCTGGGGAACAGATCCACAGTGGGAAGGTCTGTGGGACATGGCTTACACCGAACCATGAAGGAGATGTGGCCAGGACAACTTGGGCTCCTGGTGACAAACATCCCCTGGAACCTGGGGGACAGATGGACAGATGATCACAGCCTCAGGGGCCGGATCAGCATGGCAGCCTTCTTGAGAGAGTAAGCGCCTCCACGAAACTCAGCCCAATAGACACCGTCCTGGTAGCGGTTGCGGTAGTGGCCACCATGGTGCCACACACCATTGAGGTTGGAGTGGGCACAGGCACGGTACCACCAGCCTCCCCGATGGTACAGGGCGCAGTTACCTAAGGGGAGAGAGAGTCCGTGTCTTCTTACCAGAATAAAAGCATCTACCAGTATCTCACTAGCACAAGGCTTTAGCCAGGCATCCCCTGGCCCTCCACTTTCTTCTTCAAAGTAATGGCCTTAATTCCTTCCCTATCCCCTTACCAAAGTACAAGTCACACTTTTCCCACCCTTTCTGCAACCTAGGATCTCTACCTCATTCCTTTACCAGGGGGAAAAATCTCCACTTCCTTTCTAGAATAGGAGTCTTAGCTCTCACAGAGTGCCCCATGCCCCCCACCAGAACAAGAGTCCTGACACTTATTGTTGACTCATCAGAGAATGAATCTGAGCTCCCCAGCCCTTCACTGGAATAAAAGTCCTTTGCCCTATTCTCTTGCATACCCTGATCCTCACCAGAGAGAAATCTTACCACCTTCCATTCTCTCACTAGAAGTCCCACCCCCCACCAGAATAAGAGGTCTTTACCAGAATAGGAATCTCGGTCCCTATCCACGGTGCTGAAAGGCTTGTCACTGTGCCAGGAAAGAGAGTCTCCAGCATCTCCATGGTACTGGCCAAGCCGTAGGCGGTAGTGGTCCCTCTCAGGCTCCAGGGAGAAACCATCATAGTGGGCACGGGCACCATGGCCCCCCCAGTCCTCCAGGAGCACCAGCAGCTCATAGTCCCCATGGCTGGTCAGCTGATGCACTGGTTCAAGGCCTAGCCAGTATTCCCCATCAGGCTGTCCAAAGCCCACCTGGCAGGGCAGGCAAGTCAGAAAGTTAGAAGCAGGTCCCCTCCTCTGCCCAGCCCTGCCCCTGCTTAGCTGTGCCCACCTTGTAGTGCTGCCAGGTAGTGAAGAAGTTGACTGAGCCATCTTGCCGCCTCTGAATCACTGTCCAGCCTCCACCTTCCAGCTGTTGCTCACACCAGGCTGACACCGTATGCCGGCCCAGTCGCAGCTCATACACTCCACTCTGCCCATGGCCTGCCTGGTGTGCCTCTGCACAATCTTGCCATGGGCCTGTGGGCACAGACATATGGGGTAAGTACAGCCTGGACCAACCAACCCCTTATTAGAGTAAGAGTCCTAGTTTTCACTGGTTCCCCTTACCAGAATAACAGTCCTGCCTCTCCCATTCTCTCATCAAAATTAAGTACTCCAGTACCGATTTCCTTGGAAGTCACTCTTCTCTCACTACAGCACATGTGGATCCTGGAGTTTTTAAATCCTGGTTATGTGGTCTCACCAGAATAAAAGTCCTGAACATGGCACTCTGAACCAGCTGAAATTCTCACCAAAGTAGCAATCTTAAATTCCCTGGTCCCCCACCAAAATAAAAGTACCTCTCCTATTTTCATACCATGAAAATAAAAATTTTGGCCTTTATCAGAGTAAAAGCCATAGTCCCTTGTTCCATCGCCAGATTAAAAGTATTACTTCTTCCAGTCCTCTCACTGTGAGAGGAATATGCCATTAAAATCCTGATTCCAATTTCCCTCTGCTCATGCTACACTGGAAGTTCCCTGGCTCCTCACACCCCCCCAACAGCCCTGCCCTCATCTTACCCATTGGCTTGGTAGGGAGAGCAGGGTGCCCTGCGGGCATGGGAGAGGCCAAGGGACCCTGCTGTCTCAGGGTCTGGTCTCTCTGGGATTCTGGGGCTGGGTCTAAGCTGCTGGTGTCACTGGTGCTACCCACCAGACTGACTGGAACCACAGGCACCAGGGGCGGTGGCAGGACCTGGGTGACCAAGAGAATCAGATGTGATTGCATTAACCATCGCCCCAGGCCACTCTGGGCTGCTCAATCTCTCAGCACCCAGATGGGCAGGAGATCAGGCGGGGGCATGGATGGATCCTCCCCAAAAGTCTAACTCTAGCTGACAAGAGCAGACAGCTGAGCTTAAATTCCTACGCTGATGTGCACAACTTAACCAATCTGTGCCTCCAACACCTTTAAAGTAGGAATAATGGTATGAGTGGCTCCAACAATGAGTACTAACTTACTGAGTGCTCCCAACAACCCTGTAAAGTAGGGACTGTTCCATAGTAACACGTTCCAGAATTTGGAATACTATGCAGGATTAGAAACAGTAATGCAGGGTCTATATCGTATATCACATGACTTCCATAACATGGGTCTTTGGTCTTTATCCACATAATATGCTTGATTACAAGATTCTAAGAATATTTATATGAAGTGGGTAAGTAAAGATTTTAAGTAGCCACCGTTGAGTTTTGACCCAAATGAATTATAGGAGAGGCAGGAATCTGGGTTTCGGAACTTTTCGGATTTTGGAATCCAGATAAGAGACCGTGGGGATGCAGGAGACCCATCTTACACACAATGCACACAGGCTGCGGTTCTCGGGGTACGACGGAGGTTACCTGCTGTTGCCCGCCCGCGCCGCCCGGACACAGGCGCTCCAGACGGGCAATAAGGCTATTCTGCCGGCTAACTAGCTGCGACAGCTCGCGGAACTTGACATCCAGCTGATGAAAGCGGATGGCTGCACGCTGTGCCTCGGCCGATGCATTGAGCACGCGCTCCCCGAGCAGTGCCAGCGCGGCAGCTGGCTCCTCCCTCGGACCTGGCCCCGCCCCTGGGCCGGCCTCGTGCTGCAGCTGCGTCTGCAGCTGGCCCAGGCGCGAGCTTAGGCTGCGGCTTTCTTTGCGCAGCGCGCGCACCTCGCCCGCCACTGCACCGTCAGCCGCAGCCAGCCGCTGAAGTTCTTGCAGCAGCTCCTCGTGGCGGCCCACACGCACGCGCAGCGCCGCAACCTCGCTGGCGTTCACGGCCTCCGGCGCTGGGCGCGCCGCAGTTGGTCCGCTCCAACACACTGCGCCTGTGAACTTCTGCTGGGGTAGCACGAAGGTGTAGGTGCAGCGCGGGGCGCCCGCCCGCGCCCACGAAACGCCCAGAAGAAGCAGCAGCTGCAGCGTGTGCAGGCCTGGTGCCCACATGGCGGACCTGCAGGGGGAAGACGAACGGGAGGGAGAGGAGGGCCCGGGAACCCAGACTAGACCTCCGACTCTCAGGCCGAACCAAACTCAGCTGCGCCTAATACGTGTGTTTACACCTGTGTGGCTCCAGGTCCACACACCCCCACCTCTACACCTCCCCCCACTCCCAAGCCTGGAGGCAACCCAGTGGGATCCCGTCCAGGCCTCTCCACTGAGTTCCAGGCACCCTGCGGGACAGAATTCACTCAGCAAGCCTTCACTGAGTGCCTACTGTGTGCCGGCCTCATTTCTAGGCGTTGGGAATACGGTCAGAAACAAAATCCCTGCCCTGGTGGGCAAGGAACAAAATAAAGTATGAGATTAATAAAATGTTTTAGACGGTGCTAGGAGAGACACGGGGATCTATGCAGCAGCAATTTGAGAGGAGAGGAAGACCTCTGGAGGAGGTGACGTTTGACTAAAGACCTGAAAGGGGTGAAGAAGGAAGCCATGGGGATGTCTGGCGGGGCGGGGGCGAGCGGGGGCGGGCGGGGGAGGGGGGCGAAAAGCAGCTCTTGCAGGGGAACATCATGTACAGCATGAGGCTAGATCATGCTGATGTATTTAAAAACAAAAAAGCCTCAGGACGCTGGAGCAGAAGCAGGGGAAGCGTGGGTGGGAGGGGGTGAGGTAGGGTGAGGGGCAAGTCTCACTCAGTCCAGTAGTGGACAGGCCATCTCCCATGTCCTCAGATCAAACCCCCCCCCAGCATCCACGTGCCCCAGGTCTGCTGTGTCCCCCAGGTGTTACACAGGTGACCTCCAAGTGTCCTCACTCAAGGATGTGTACTCGTGGCCACCTACACCCAACCCTGTAGGATCCCCACACAGGCCCCCATTGCCTTCATACCTGGGGGTCGCCGCCTCTCCGAGGAGGACACACATGCCTCCCATACGCACTTACCAACACTCAAAACACTTAGCACGTGTCCACATATCGCCCCCATCTGCACCAATCCCACTATGTCCTAACCCACACATCCCGGCGGCCACACAGGCCTGTGTCCCGTGGTCTTTGTCATCACACACATCTCCTCTTTCACACATTCAACAAGCACTCCTTGGTTGCCTATTGTGTGCCAGGAGCCGTTCCAGGTGGTGAGGACACAGCCATGACCAACAGACAAAATCCTGCCTTTGTAAGGCTGACCTGGTTGGGACAATGGATGGCGGATAGGTCAGGGTGGTAAGTGCGTAGGAGAAACCTCAAGCAGGAAAAGGGATGGGAATCCTGGTCTGGGCGGGGCATTTTAAATAGAGGGGTCAGGCCTCTATTTAAAGAGAAGATGACACTTGAGTGAGGACCTGAAGGAAAAGAGAGAAGGGGAAGGACACTCAGGCAGAGGGAATAGCGAGTGTAAAAGCCCTGAGGTGGGAGCTTGCTTCATGTGCTCAAGGAACAGCAGAAGCCTGTGAGGCGGGCACAGTGAGTGGAAGTCGGGAAGGGTAGGAAGGTGAGGCAACAAAGTGTGCAGGACCCTGAGAGTCTCAAGGAGGACGTGGGTTTTACTCTGGCTCATGTGGGAGCCAGGAGGGGTTCTGAGCTACATGGAAAAAGCTACATTCATGACTGAACTCACACATCAAACAGGAGCTCCCAAGGGCAGAGGAGGGTCCTCTCCTTCCCCCAAAGGCACCAGGCCCCCCACAACAGCAATGGACTACACCCCCTGGAGCTAGAGTATATAACATCCACTGCCTACCAGGATCTCAGTCTGAGGTGAGGAGGAGACCCGGGAAGCTCCCCAGCCAAGCAGAAGCCTAGGTATGTCAATAGACAGAATCAGCCTCCACCTGCCCTCTCACCCTCTGCCCTCTCACCTCTCACCACCAAGATGCTGAATCCAGCGAGGAGGCCTGTAGCAGGTACAGAAGTCAGAGGAAAAGCCAAGGGTCTAGTTCAGCAGGGGCCTCTGAGCTGGGGAAGGGAAGAGCTGATGGGAGAGCAGGAGGGAGGAGACTTGGTAACCCCCCACCCCGCTGAACCCCCGGAGCCTGGGACTAGAGCTGTGATGCTGAGCCCAGGAGCTCCAACTGTAAATATTTAGCCTTTCCCGCCTGAGAACTGAGGCCAAATTGCCAGACACCCCTGCCCAGGCCACCAGAGCCTGATAACACAGGTCAGTGCCCTGGACATTTCCCCCATAGTGGAACACAGAGCGTGGGAGGCTGCAGGCCCGAGGAAGCCAGGGAGGTCCAGCGTCAAACACAGACATATGCACGCGCACAGAAAAGGACAATCGCCAACATCACCAGTGGCACCCGCTGTGTGCCAGGCACAATTCTAAGCTCTTTACACCTTTAATCTCATGTAATCCTCACAACCCTAGCTGGCTTCTGTGTGTAGCCTCACTTTGCAGCGGGGAAAACTGAGCCTCAGAGAGGGCGAGTGACTTGCTCACGGTGCCACAGACTGAAAGAGTCCACAGTGGGATTTGGCCCAGGTAGCTTGTCCAAAACTCGCACATGTATATCCTGTGACAGTCATACACACCCATGTGCACACAACAATGCAGCACAAAGACACACAGACGCCCAGCGACACGTGCAAATTGCTGAGCAAAGCAGCAAAGATACAGAGATGGAATCTGTGTGTATGTGTTTGCCTGGCATGTGCACACACAGATTCCTTTGGCCAAAGACACAACTGGAAATACAACTCAGATTCAGGCAGCAGTTGTGTGTTCAAAATATGCTCACACACAGACATATACATCACGACTTAAAGGAAAACACAGCAAGACCCTGATACCCACCCCCCACCCTGGTGTGCATGTTTCCATTTGTCTCCCACACACACCATCACATCCTCACACTGGGCAAGTCATGCAGGGACAGACAGGCAGAAGTAAACATAGAGCCATTTCTCAGGGGTACAAAGAGACTCACGCAGAGCCCCAGAGCACAGGTCTGGGGTCTCCAACCTGTGCGAGGGCCTTGCCCGCCAACCAGCAGACCAGCAGCCTTCTTCCCCAGTTCCTACCGTCCTGAACTCGTAATCCAAGTGGACTCCGGGCTGTAAGAGGAAATGGTCCTCCCAGATCTGAGAGAGGCTGCCAGGCTGGGCCCCTTGCCCCCCCCCCACCTACAGCCCCCTCCAGCTTCCCTTATTGGCAGCAGAGAGAGAAAAAACCTAAGTCATAGAGAGGCTGACAGAAGGGACAGGGAGTCTGAGAGAGAGAGAGAAGGGAAGAAACATGGGAGAAATGGGGAGAGATGGGGTGTCGGAAGAGAGAGGATGTGAGAGAAGGGGATGGGGGAGAGAGGGAGGAGAAAGATGGAAACTTAGAGGTTATGAAAGAGACAATTGACAGCAGAAACAAAGTTGGGGGAGAGGAAGATGGACAGGGTAGAAAAGACAGAGTGAAGGAAGAATTGGGGGGCAGACAAAGGGGAGGCAGATGGAGGAGGGGAAGCAAATAGGACAGGGAAAGAGATTTGGGGGGTTGTCCCTTCCCCCACCCCAAGGTTCTGGGGAAGAAGCCAGAGGCCTGAGGCCAAGACTGGGGCTTTGAGCGGAAACCGGGAGGGGATGAATTTTTCAGCATGGCCCACATCACCCTGAGTTTCCAGAAGATGATGTGGAGTTTCCATGCTCAGCCTGACCACAGTCAGGGACCCCTGGGGAGGACAGCTGGCCCTCAGGAGCTGGGGGCCCAAACGAGTAAACCAGGAGCCCAAGTGAGTAACCGGCCATGGTGCCACACCCTTCTCTGGTTGCTCCCCGAGTGTCTGACACCAGTGTGCCACGCACTGTGCATACATCTCTCTTTATTCACGGGTTGGGTCAGGGATTAAAGGACTATCATACTTACTTTAGGGGTGTGGAAATTGACTCTCAAAATCGCACCACTGGCGGAAATGGTCGAGGCGGGATTCGAACCCCACTTCCTTTCTCAGAGCTGTCACAAGCTCCGAGAGGCGCGGATCTAGCCCGTTTCCGTAGAAACAGGCACCTGGTGTCTCTATAGCAATAGAGGCAATGGTTTTTTAAAGTATTCATTTATTGGCTTCAGAGAGAGACATTGATTTGTAGTTTCACCTATTTATGCGTTCATTAGTTGTGCCCTGGCCGGGGATCGAACCCTCAATCTTGGCGTTTTGGGGCAACGATCCAACTGACTGAGCGACTGAGCGACTAGGGGCTGATTTCCAACCCCCCCACCCCCCTTTTCCCCCCTATTGCTGTCTGGTGTGTTTGCCCAAGTGGTTACGTCACCGCGCAGCGACGCCTCTAGCGAGCGCCTCTTGCGAGCGCCACTCCGGTGCCGGAAGTGAGCGGAAAGGCGCCGGAAGCGGCCGGCAGAAGGGGCTCGTGGACTAGACGGCAGCATGCGGCAGTCGGGGCGGGTGAGGTGCGGCGGCCGGGGAGGTGGGCGGTGCGGGCGGGTGGCCGGTGGGGGCCGCAGAGCTCACCGCTCGCCTCTCACCCCGTAGTCCCGGTTCCAGAAGCGCGCGCGCGCCCAGGCTCAACAGCGCAACCTCGAGGCCTATGCCGCGCAGCCGCATTCGTTCGTGTTCGCCCGCGGCCGCGCGGGTCGCGGCGTGCGGCAGCTCAGCCTGGACCTACGGCGGGTCATGGAGCCGCTCACCGCCACCCGCTTGCAGGTCTGCACCCCGCCAGCCCACCTCCACCTGCCCTACCTGGGTCGCGTCTTCGAGGCTGCGGAGGTGGCTTCAACTGCGCAGGGCCTCATTCTACCTGCTTGGAGAAAGGGACCTACATGGGGACTATCGTGCTGCCCCTCGGAGCTTTGCAGGACAGCATCGAGGGCGCGCGCGTGAACACACTCGCTCAGCTCAGGGCTTGGTTGGGTGATTAAGAGGGGACTGGAATCAGCAAAGCTGGGTTGGTAACTTAACTTCTCTCAAAGACCTAGAGCAGGGTTGTCAAAGTCATTTTCACTGGGGGCCACATCAGCCTTGTGGTTGCCTTCAGAGGGCCAAATGTAATTTCAGCTCCTTAACAGCTAAGGAGTAGTTACATTTATGCAGTCCTAAAGTTATTTCGGCCCTTTGAAGGCAACTGAGAGGCTAATGTGGCCCCTGGTGAAAATGAGTTTGACACCCCTGGTAGAGCAACTTCACTGGGCTTCAGTTGACTCATCTGCAAAATGGGGCGATGCATACAGTAGACAAGGAATAAAAGGGGTAGTAGAATTAAATCTGGCTGTAGAGATCAAGAGCATTCTAGTAACCTCTTACCCCCTTCTCCGAAAGGGTAGATGCAAGAAAGGGCATAACAGTTTAAATTTAGAACCTTTGCTCAAAAATAGGGCGTGTTCAATCATTTCTCTTTCTTTATAATACCAGATACGAAAGAAAAATTCTCTGAAGGATTGTGTGGCAGTGGCTGGGCCTCTTGGGGTCACCCATTTCCTGATATTGAGCAAAACAGAGACCAATATCTACTTTGTGAGTGGATGCCTGCACCCATCTTCCCCATACCCTCCTCCCCCAACTCTCTTGATGAACCCATGTGCCTCTGAGCTGCCATGATTCTGGCTTCAAAGTAAACGCTCTGAAGAGATGGGCCAAAGGTTCTCACTCCCCCTGCTCCCTATATGGATGCCTCAACCCTCATTTTGATCTTTTCTTCTATAGAAGCTGATGCGCCTCCCAGGAGGCCCCACTTTGACCTTCCGGATCAATAAGGTAAGGCTGGGAGGTAGTATGAGGACCACATTGGGTCAGAGCCGGGTTTGAGAATGGCGCCAGCCATGTGTGGTTGGTGGTCACCCACTCCTTACCCTACCCTGCAGTACACACTGGTTCGTGACGTGGTCTCCTCGCTGCGCCGCCACCGCATGCACGAGCAGCAGTTCACCCACCCTCCCCTCCTGGTGCTCAACAGCTTTGGCCCCCATGGCATGCATGTGAAGCTTATGGCCACTATGTTCCAGAACCTGTTCCCCTCCATCAACGTACACCAGGTGGGCAGGGCGTGGTGTGGTGGCAGGTGTGGGTGGATGGGGCAGGTAGCAGGTACCGCACAAGCCCTGGGGTTGATGGCTCAGTCCTCACTTCCCAGCACTGAGGCCGAGAGCTCCAGCTTCCAAGGTCAGATCTCTCTCACATGTGTCCTGGGGCAAGAGGCTCCCCGTGAGCTGCCTTCCCATCTGGCAGGTGGGTTGCACCCGTGGTGCTTCACTGAGTGCTGGTTCAAGCAGTGCAGTCTGTGTTGTCATGGCCCCAACCTAGGAGGGACTCTGAGGCTGACAAGTGAAGTTGATAGTCTGAGGTTAGCTATAAGGCCACAGCACCTAATTTCTGGCTCCAGCAGGTCCCACATTTGGCTTGTTAGATGTGATCATCAGAGAGTCCAGAGTGGACGGCCTCAGTGGGTACTGGAACCAGGATTTCTAGCCAGCGGTCCATGGACACCACTTGCAGCCCTATTGGTCCCTGCAGGGCTTGTCTTGGGCTCCAGCATCATATAGTGAGGCCTAAAGGCAGCTGACATGGCACTGTGCCCTTGTCCTCTCCTTTCCAGGTGAATCTGAATACCATCAAGCGCTGCCTTCTCATCAGCTATAACCCTGACTCCCAGGATCTGGATTTCCGTCACTAGTGAGTAGGGAGAGTGGGCCGGGGTGGGGGGCTGTTCTGTATGCGGCTGATGAGAGTGCTGCTGCTGAGACTCAGTGATTGCTCAGTATCAGAGTAAACGCCCTGACGCACCATGGAAAGGGGAGAAGGTAGGGCTGGCCTCCGCCCCTGTGGCCCCTAACCCCCTCCTCACTCGCTCTGCTCCCTGCAGTAGCATCAAAGTCGTGCCTGTGGGTGCAAGTCGTGGGATGAAGAAGCTTCTCCAAGAGAAGTTCCCCAATATGAGCCGCCTGCAGGACATCAGTGAGCTGCTGGCCACGTGAGGAGGGGGCAGGGTGGGAGGCTCCCACAGTCCAAGGGGTTCCAGAACTGTCCCAGGAGCCTGGGATCCTCTGCTGAGCTATGTGTCCCTGGCACAGGGGCGCAGGGCTATCAGAGAGTGAGGCAGAGCCCGATGGTGAACACAACATCACGGAGCTGCCCCAGGCTGTCGCGGGGCGTGGCAACATGCGGGCCCAGCAAAGCGCTGTGAGGCTTACCGAGGTGAGGCCCAGTGGCTGAGGTGACTTCCTCTGGCATTGTTCAGCCCTAGGAACGACGGACTTTTCCTTCATGTCCCTCCAGATCGGGCCTCGGATGACGCTGCAGCTTATCAAGATCCAGGAGGGCATCGGGGAGGGGAATGTGCTCTTCCATAGTTTCGGTGAGGACAGGACTGGCAGGCATGGGGTTGGGGTCTGAGGCCCTTCCATGGTGGGTTGTTGGGTTCACTGGGCATGCCTGGATCTTGGTGAAAATCCTGATGAACCATCTCTTCTAAGTGCACAAGACAGAGGAGGAACTACAGGCCATACTGGCAGCCAAGGAGGAAAAGCTGCAGCTCAAAGCCCAGAGGCAGGACCAGCAGGCCCAGAATGTCCAGCGTAAGCAGGAGCGACGAGAGGCCCACAGGTGTGTGGTCAGTGGGTGAGGTGGGTCCCTGGTGCAGGCTGCTGCACCAGTCAACATTCCTCTCCTCCAGGAAGAAGAGCCTGGCAGGCATGAAGCGTGCCCGGGCAGAGGCCAATGGGGATAGTGATGCTGAGGACCCTGGGGCCCCTCCAGAGGCAGAGGTGGCCGGCCAGCAGGAGGAGGAGGATGAAGCTGAGTATTTCCGCCAGGCAGTGGGCGAAGAGCCTGATGAAGGT